>JAVJIF010009667.1:0-152123 GCA_038442645.1 Agave tequilana | reverse complement strand
TTCATGAGCTTATTCTTTCCAAGCTTAAAGAGATCCCGTGTCAAAGAAGGATTATGCATTTAATGATGAGAAATACTATCCTTGTTCTTACAAAATACTTAACATTGGCCCGTCTTAATGTTTGCTATTTGTTTCAGGTCTCTATTTCCTACATCAGTGAATGTCCAAGAATTAAACTCTTCTTAAATTAAATAGAGATAATATCTCTAATACAATATAGTATATTGCTAACCCGTCATGCGTAGTTGGCCCTACAATGGTATGCAGGGGGCGGAACTGAGAATATTTTAAGACAGGCTGCAATCTTTTATAATCTATATTTGTGCAATATATAAATTTGTCAAAAAAAATAAATAATATTCTCCAGAATAACTTGACAAAAGAAAACTAAAATAGAAGATGATCTAAGATAATATATGAAAATTTGAGACAGAGTCACTGTACTGTTCAAATTAATGATGACCACGATGCTTGATTCTCACGCTTGAATATGACTACAGTCCTCTCAATCCTTCTTCGAATGAGAAAAGAGATAACTTGCGTATAAATTCTCCTTAAACAGTTCTTATAATTATTTTAATTGAAAAGAAATAATGCTTACAACCCATACGCTTGATTAACTAGAAACAACGCCCCTACCTCGCAGTGTGAAAATGATACAAGTGTGTAAACTACACTTCAATGTTAGATGCATTTACCAAAGATTTTATTGCTGATTCTCTTTTTCATTACAAGGAACTACTTTGCTCTCTCTGAATATATCAGAGAGTTCTTTTCACCATGTAGATAGCATTTTTTTAAGTCACATTCTTTATCATCTCTTATCAAAATTTTATCAGCTTTTCACTTATTTTATAATACAGTCAACAATTTGCTTTTACTTAAGGGCGATAAATTGTAAGCCACCGAAAAAAGTAAAATCCAAGATTCTTTTGCACGTCTAGTTTAAAAAAAAAAAAAAAAATCTGTGCATCATCTAAGCTTGAATTTGACTAAGGAATAAAGAAATAGAAAAAAAAAGTGACTATCCGGTAAGGTTGTCATGTTTCCCAATCGGAAGCCGACAGTTCATTCACAGTTCTATGACGCAGGCACGGTGAACCGTTGGTTTAGGTGGGCCCCAATGGATGGTGAGCAAAAAATCTCTATGACCCAGCCACAAAATGGCAATCTAATCATCCCTACGTCATCTCAAGACTTGTGTACAGCACATAGGCTTCTACGAACTGCACCATCTGCACCTCATTTATTCACCTTTTTATTAGCATCACTGCTCCTGCCCACCTTAATCATTAATTAGTATCTTGCTCTAAAGTCCCCTCTTTATAATATGGATTAAATTGGGAGGTAATGGTGTCGTGTTGAGTTATTTCTTCTTTATTTATAATTAGAGGGAACCTTCAAAAGTAAATCACAGGTACGTGCGCAGAAAGCTCTTTCTGTGAAAGCCACTTGATATATGAAATGTACAGCTCGAGTATACAAATGAGAGTGTGGTAGGCTCGCCGAAAAAGGCTTCTCTGCTGTTTGCTGCTGGTTTAAAAATAAAAATAAAAAATTTAGGATGTGAAATACAGAGGCAGGCGTGCCATAAGCAATTACAAAGAAGCAATCATCAATCAGTCCTTTTCCACACCTCATCACGCTAATATGGAACAAGCGAGAGGATTCCTTCATCAATTTGAAATGTGAAAACAGACTTCAGTTTAAGCTTAATTGAGTTGTGCAGAGTCAACAAGTTAGCTCTGAGAGGTGGACAACCCTTCAGTTTAAGCTTCGAAAGTGCTACTTAAAAGTTTCTTGACTGTTGCAGATTCTTGGCCAGGCAGTTCCATTACCAAGTAGGAGACCACATAGACATCCACACATGATGAAGAGGGCATATGACCTCAAAGATGTAAATATAAACTATTGAATGGTCAAAGCATCAACCCTTCATTTAAGCTGCTTCCGTGATTCTACTTGATTCTTCAATGTTAATTAATAGTATTTGATGTTGGAAGGTACTGCAAAAGAATCAACAGCAGTTCAAGGACAAAATGGGGATGAGGAAAAAAGATCAACATCTTTGCTGGTGATATTCGACACTTGGGGCGTATTCATTTCAATAAACAAAATTTCTCTGGGTTGCTGCCTGGACTGTGGGTTCTCTTTTTTCCTTCTCTTTTTCTTGTTTCTTTTTTCTTATTTTTGAAACAAAAGTCAACCTGAAACTTCTAATAACCCAATCTTGCTTCTTGCATAGAAGAAAAGAATTATCCAAATATGCCAATAAATGTTTTTACAAGTTTCCTCCTGCAGTCCAAAGTTAGACTTCTGGCTTATAACAACATCAGTCCATACCGTTCTCTTGATAGCTATAGATACAAAGGTTTCAGCAATTTGCGCATGACTTCAACACATCAACATCCTCTGCGCGAGCAAATATCGATAGAGAGCAAAATTCGGTTTAAATTGATTGGCGTCTCCCAATTCATACTACAAAGTGGGGAAAGATGATGTTAGGGGTTACTTATTTTTGAGAATAAACATCATGAGGATTTTGTAGATACAATATATCCATTAGCATTTATCCTACAATCTGTGGAAAACAAGTATCATCCAAAATTGCTTTAAGAAGTTACCAGCAAAGATGGTCTCTTCTTTATTAAATTATCTGTGGAAAGTTAAAAAACAACCCAAAATCCAAATGAAATAATAAACCTATGAACAAAAAGAATATCTGCATAGAAAAGAAGCTGCAATGGGTATCCAACCGCTTAATGATATTTTGACTGCAAAAACACAATCGAAACTGTTACTGCTTCCTACTATCCTTTTTAGTGGCGTGTTTTGAAAAGACGGGGTCGGTTGGTGAACACCCGCCCATTGGCTTTCACAAATGCTGCTACCCCAAGCTGAGGCCGGCCCACACCAGAGCAAACAGCACGTGGCGAAAATCATTTCTAGCTGCGAAAGCAATGCACAGGGATGTCAGATAGTAACTTGATATTGAGTACCATTCTTAGACATGATACAGTAACCTTTTTTTGCGAATAAGAAGAATAGTGACTTCGTTTAACAAGAAAGGCACACAAGTTCCACGAATACATTTCCAAATCAAACAAATTACTTCAGAACCATTGTCCATTGCCAGAAGCTCTGACAAGATATAATTTTGGATATTTAACTGAATATGATACATTTCACATACAATGTGCATTGCTATGAGCTAATAGATTAAAATTTTGGGGAAGAGTACTTTTTGCCCTGGTATCCGGAAATGTCATGTTTGTAGATACATCCTTCAACAAAACTGAATCTTGTAAATTTATATGCTAACAAATCTAATTGAAATTTTATTCCTCCCCTTTATATACCAAACAGTCAATGCGAGATGTATGTATGTATAAATGTGTAAAATATTTTTTGAATTTACATTGACATAAAATTGAAATTTTATCTAATAACTTTCTCTTATGTAGAAGCAAGGCTGCCAAATTATATTTAAAATGGATTGGCAGCTGTCCATAGCACATATCTCAAGAAAATCTAGCTCTAAGTTTACTTCAAAAACCATTATAAAGGTTTCCTAACTTTTGGATAAGCTATAAAATTAATTTAAGAAGAGAGACATGTATGGATAATAGGGCTTCCATAAAGCCTTCAACTAAGATTTTCGAGAAACCACTGAAGGAAAATGTAGAAATGTGTCAGACATGGTGCTTTATGACCATTTCTACATGTACCTTCAAGGGGTAATCACTGAAGTAAATTTTACAACCGTCTAACCTTATAAAGTTGGTGCCAAATTCCTGGACAAGAAACTAACAGGGCTTGACATATATTTTAAAGAGCCAATTGGCAAGTTTAATCTCTGAGCAATCAAGGTAATCCTCCAAAATCATCCTATAATAAATAGTCACGAAGATAGGGAAAGATGATAGGTTTTTTATCAGTATCCAATTCTGCATCCGCATATCACATTTTCTTACCGACTTATGAATAAAATATCGCTTCTAAACCGTGTTTTGGTCTATTTTGCAGATAATCAAGAGTATAGGAGCAAAATGAGAATAAGAGCCTAATTAAACTCAATTTCGGGTAATTAAATCACATTTCTTAGAGACCAAGTTAGAGAATTTCTAGAAGATACGTTGGTCTAAAAATTGAGGATGAATCTGAAAAAATACAGGTCCAAATTATCAAAAACCAGAAATACACAGAACCATCTAGCAGTTGGACGAAGCAGCAGGGAAAAATCAAGGACCCGGGTCCCTAGTATTGCTGCGGATTCGCGGCAAAGGAGTGGGCTCACGCGTCGATCTTCGACGTGTAGCTTCGTCTCATGTTCCAGATCATTCTTTTGCCTATAAATACTTATGTTGAGGGCCAGAAATGAGGTTAGAAATCAGTAGGATAGAGTTTTCTTCTTCTTTAGTGTAGAGTAGTGCAGTTCTTCTTTTGTATTCTTTTCTCTTTTAGATCATGTATTAGGGCATAATGGATTTTGGAGAGAAAGAAAGAGATTGATGTAATAGAGAGTGACAATCTAGGAAAGCTTCCTCCTTTCTTTCCATGATTTCTTCTCTAATCTCTAACATGACTAACTTTTCTTCTCATGGCAATCTAACTATTAACCACTAATCATCTAACCACTTACTTAATAATCCACATGAATCTAATAGCTTTTACAAGGCGTTGCTCTAGCAAGAGCCATTGATGGCTCATGATGATGGGTTTTAACCTCTAACTTGCTAACAAGCTAACTCTCTTATTTCATTCTTACTTTAACGGTTTTGATGATCTAATGTTTGCAATAGCTTACTTTTGATGCAAGTTTGAATGTGAAAAACTATCTTATGTGTCGTGCTTTGAAACATCTCTTGAAGAAGCCAAGAATTAGTGACGGTCTAAGATTCATGTGAGGCAACTATCACTAAGAGGTTAGCATTATTAATGTAGTACTTAGTAGTTAGTAGCCATGAGCTTTCTTCTCTTTTACTTTGTTTTTTTTAAAACCCAATTTTTATCATCATTGTTTTTATCTTCTTCGTTCATCACTTGTTTTCAATTCTCCATCACAAACTTTATCTCTTTTCTATTTTGTTTTAACACCACTTTCTAAATCACTTCACAAAGTTTTTCACTTTGCTTCTTTTCTGTTTGTCCTTCACTGAACCCAAAATTACTTCTTTATCATTTTCATATCGACGATTTCATCGCCTTTTCCACCCATCACTTCTAGTTTTCTTTTCTTTTTCTTTTCTCTTTCTTTAACAAAGAAGAACTATTAACAACAAACGTGAACACGAACTGTTAAAGCTTCTATCGCTTCCCGTTCCTCTGAATTCGACCCATATAACCTATATGCTATAACTGAAGTATCGAGGAAGCCAAAGCACACATATTTTCACTGCTTTTACAAAATACACATTTTCATACACGGTTCTCCTTCTATCAATTTTCCCACTGAACGTACATGTAGAACACTGAACGTATATGTAGAAAGGTGTCATAAAGCATCAAAGGTCTTTTGCACATATTGCCTGTTTTGAATTCATATATAGTCAAGTCAGTGACAGTTATAAAGCATTAACAGGTCGCACAGGATAACAATCACTGACTGCACACAAATTACAAGTATGGACTATTCAGTAACGCTAGTGGTGGATTTTCCAGCTATTATTCAACAATTACTCATTACAGTATTTTGATTGTCATGCTCTTGACCCCCTTTGGCTGTGAAAGGATGTGCAGTTGTTCACCAGCCCTCTGCTTTTTGGAATAACAAAAAAAGTAATGGCCATAAAAAGTGTTTTCATTCCCTTTTCTTATCTAGACGTCACAAATAAATGTTATCATTTTACCATTAATTATTCTCTCACCAGGTACAACGACTAAGAGCAGAATAAACCATTTTATCTTCCAACTGGCCACCTGCATATTGATTGTTGCCGGCAAATGGAAAACTCCATTTCAAGTCAATAACAATTGCCAGAACTTAGTCCATTTCTGCTCTAGTTTTGTCTCCTCGCACTATTAACAAAACACTCAGTCAGATTCTGTTCCGTATTTGTAAATTAATGGTGAAGTTCCTAGAAGATCAAGATACTGTGCAGCGTAATCTATTTGAATGAACCTTTTAAGATACAATAAAGTTCTATAAATTAAATACATGTTACTATGCATTCATTTTCTAGCACAAATTACTTCATCCGTTTAATGCCCTCTCAGCTTGTTATCAGAATTACATATTTTATTTCTCAATCTTATTATCTAATTGTCATTTTCAGTCTCTTGGAATTGTAATGGCTGTTCAAGTCCAAGGTGTTTTACTTCTGATTTAGGCTGGAACGGAAGGCAACAATAACTCATGCATTCAGATAGGTGGTAGTATATTTATATAAACAAAGAAAGAAAGGATCCAACAAGTCATGTGTGGAAAAAGAGATTTTCATGATTGGCCCAATAATCTGGATGTTGCCTTCATATGTGGATTCTATATCTAGTGTCACCAGTGGCTTTTTTATCGTTTACAATTGATGGAAAGTTATCATACGAGTAAATGAAACTGGGTTGTCAGTTTTGATGATGGCATATACAATCAAATGATATGAGAAGAGAAAAGGTTAATGGTTTATATGAACATAACTTCTACCTCAGGAAAATATTATTAGCTTGCTGCAGATAACTCACCTTGTCTCAGTGACATTGTTGCAAACATAAAGCCCCCCAACACCAGCGCAGAAGCCAATTTCATAGACTGTAAATAAAACAACACTGGCCTCAAGCTTTTGTCAAGAAGATCATCAAGATTATCAATCTAAAACCATAGTCATCCACACATGAATTTAAGACTCAAACAAAAACACACACACAAAGATATAACATGATTTTTTAAGACTATAATGGAAAATCAAAGTAGACAAAAAGAGGGGGAAATATCTCGACTGTTTTTTCATAAAACAACATGGTTGGGGATGAATTCCTCACATTCCATCAAATTTCAATAAAACAACAAGTCCTATAAGATCTCGAGGTTGTTCACAAAGTATACTTTATAGATCGTATCTGGATGGTTAGCACTAACAGCATAAGTGACCATAAGCTTGTTGCATAAACACCCTTTGGCTCAAAGCTGCATAATTGGTAATTTGTACCAATTCCAACAGAATGCATAGGAAGTTAGGAACTGGTCGCAATTATGAATACGGAAGGGCTGCTGGGGACTGATCATCAAAAAACCCTATAAACCAAGCATCTAACAGACACATCGAGGAGGGAGACCCATACTTCCTAAAAGTTAGCATGTAAACATAAATATTCTGCCATTGTAATGGCTTGAAAAGAAAGAGTGAACAGGGAAGAACCCACTTTTTTAAAAATAAAAGGAAAAAAAAAAGAAAATCTTTTTGAACTTATTTTCTCTTCTATTTCCATATAACATACCATCCAATTTGTGCGGCTAGAGGGAGCTTTCTCTCTTCTCCAATTCCAGATTACCAGTTTACTCTACGTACAAAGTAATATCACAATAATTCCATTTAGATATTTCACATATCATAGATTCCTGCTATTCATTTAAGATGATATTGCAACCCATGACAATAGTTTAATTCCCCTTTAGATAATAACTCGCTACCAACATTTCTAAATGTACAATCACAAAGCCTTCTATCATCTAAATCACAACAATCTATCAAAGACTTAAATAATCTCCTGCATCTTAATATCCCCTCTGCATTATGGACAACTGGTTCATTGATAAACACACTCAATACTGGTTGCAACTCATAGCTAAAACAATTTCTTATAGTGAAATACAAATTTGGAAACTTAAACTGAGTCGAGAGGATCCGTGTCAGTATTAATAAGCATAAAAGGAATGTAATCTTTATTACCATTACAATAGAGAGAAAAATTGTAAATAATTTTCTCTACACTTACAGCATAAGCCTCCAAACCTCCTGGTTGCGCTGGCAAGGTCAGATCTCGACTAACAGACACAATGTAATGCCCTTGCAGCAGATCAATGGCATCCTTAACACCCATGCAGCAATAATAAATTTGATTTGTAAGGACAATGATTTATGCACTCAATTACGACATGAAGAAAACGAGATTATAGATATGAATAAATCAAACAGGACAACAAAAGAAAAATGACGATAATAGGAATATTAAAAAGATTCCACTTCTTGAATAAGATTAACCAGACCAAATAAACAGACTCATAGAAAAATGCAATGATGCAACAAATAAAATGATAGAAAAGAATAAAAGAATCAGGTACAGTTATTCTTCAGGAACACTTTGATAAAGATATAATTCACATTTCTATTGAAAAACAATCACATCCTCCTGGATAGTGGATACCCATACTGCTAGTTTGATGATTTTCTTTATAATGCACTATTACAGCCATTAATATGCTTTTTAATAACCTATCACAGTTCAACTTAGTTTGGTAAAATGTAGGGGATGAGAATAACCCACTATGTTAAATTTTTTATTCAAAATTTTGAGCCAAGTTATACGCATTTATGAAATAACATGTGTTTCATGATAACATGTACTCCTATTTATATCTGACAACTAACTTTGTTCGCAAATATCCATCAGTTCACCGTAAGGAAGAAACCTGAGACAATCTTCAGGTTGAATGAAAGTAAACATATTTCTTGAACAATTCCACTAAAAGAGAAAATGTTGCTAACCAATAAATTTCAACCATGTTGATTATAGTCCACCAAAACTTAAGCCTAAATATACAGACAAGCACATGAGCCTGACCCCATAGCCACAATATCAAGTGCCAGTGAACAGGCACACGTACACAGATATAACTACAACTCCCTTCCTGTTATTCCTTCTTTAACAAATGCGGGACCCACACTGGTTCTGAATATTGAAAAGCATGTATCATGATTCTCCTTTCATTGTTTCCATATCTAAAAGCCAAATGATCTCCATTTGTTCAAAATTACCCCACTTATAACAGCACTCCTACTGTGACTCGAAGACAGGCATGTACTATTAAAAAGATTTACCAAAAAAGAATACTTAAAAAGAAATACTAACTGAAAATGGCTAATTATTGGAGAACAAATAAAAACAAAAAGTCTCAATCGACTAATAAATACTTAAAGTGACTTAAAGAACAAAATCATCTCAAATTAATTCTTAAAAGTTAACACTCTAAAAATCTGAAACTAGACCAAGTGACAGAAGATTCTGATCGATGCACCCCCTATCTCACCCTGCATCACATTATTGCCTATGGCAAAGGGAAAAAATACAAAAGAAAAAGGAAAGGGTAAAGTAGTCATGTAAAAATTAAAATAAAATAAATGAACATAACATAGCCAAAGTTGCAACAGACGAGAATAGAGCATTGAAGGGATAAGGATCCACATTTTAAAATATTAAATTCCTATCACTCCTTTACTACCAAGTCCTTTTCATCTAGACATTCTATATGCTGAAATGCATAATAATGAAACAAACTGCATTCAATCATTAGTTGACAAATAGGGGTGGAAACGAACCGAATAATTAACAAATAGTTCGTTAAGTATTCGTCCAGTTATTCGATCTGATTTGTTTCGCGTGATCATTTAAGTGTAAACAAATACTTTTACTATTCACAATTTAACGAATCAAATCTGAACATTCTATATCTAATTTGATATTTCGATAAACTATTCGATTAATATATATGCGTTTAACCCCTTATAAAAATATAATATTACACATATACATACAATTATATTTTACCTAATTACCACCTTATTCTTCTGTAATTGTTACAATTTAGAGAACTCTTATGCAAAATATAAAATAATGAAACTGAATCAAAAACCTTAGCTAACTCAATCACTCTCTCAGTTCTCTCTCTTTCTCTCACGCAGACACCAGATGAGCACCGTCCTCTCTCTACTATAAATGAAAGTACTTACAGTTTCTCCTTACTATTCTCTCAAGAAAATAATTATAAAGGCACTTTTAGAGATAATTTAACTATAAAAAGAACCTCAAAGAAGAGTTCTCTTGATGTGAAACGTGTACGTGTGCGGAAGCAATAGATAAAATAATCCAATTAAACGTTTCACCAACAAGTACGATCGTTGGTAGGAAATAATTAAAATAGTTAATATCAGTTGTTTTCTTTAACTTGCAAGTTCAAGATCGATTTCAAATGTCAAAGTACTAACTTGATACTAATATTATGCAGGTAACATATTCTAAGATCAAGAAAGAAGTTAATGCGACTACTGGGTAATCAGAATCATTCGCTCACAACTTTAAAAGTGGACAGCAGATCGAGACTGATAATAGACTGGAGACGTGTTTATCTTGACTTGTAAATAAATAGTTTGATGTAATGAAAGTGTTACCTTAGATTAGCATGAACAAACCTTGATCTTGATTAAACAGGTGCTCGAAGATGTAGCTCAGCTGAAACCTTGAACTTGAACAGAAGATGGCTGCAGATGGGCTTGCACTGAAACTTGTGACAAAAGGGAGCTTTGTTTGTTGACTATTCTTTACAAAAGGGTCTTTTGGCTTGAAAACTTGTGCCAAAATTGTTGGCTGGTTGCTGTGCTCATGCAAGGACAAAAGGCATCATGCTTTGGACTTATGGCAAGGAGCAGCAACATGAACTCTCCCATATTTTGCTCTGTATTATATGCAAGACACGACCAAGCTATAGGGAAGCTTGGGTATAAGTAAGTTGAGCGGTGATGAGCGAGGGCACAGACACGAAGGTGATTGTTGGCAAAAGTGAGATTCGTTAAAGAAGACGAAAGGGAAGGGGATGGCTAGTTAGGCTTTCACACCACTAATTTAAAATTCTCTAGGGCTTCACACACAAAGAGAGAAAATTGGGAGATATCAAAACTCACACAAATTTAAGAAATTTTCATCATAATAATTCATTAATTAAATTGAGTACATGAGTGGTCTTTTTATAGACCAAACAAAATCATACTTCTAGTTACAATTGGAATACAAATCCTAAAAGAAATCAAAATTTAAAAGAAATAGAAATACATAAAAAGAAAACCAGAGTCCTATTACAACTTTAGTTACTAAAATTAAAATAAAGAAACTAAAATTACATAGAATTTGAATTCTACAGCTACTGGGATACTGGAACAATCCGTCTTCTCCAACGATGAAAGATTTATCATATCTTCGTTCCATTGTCCGCACCATTCTCAAATTTCTCCCTTTGTGTGTGAAGCTCTAGAGAAATCCTATATTAGTGGTGTGAAACCCTAACTAGCCTATCCCCTTCTCTACCTCTCTTTGCCTTTCGTCTTCGTCAACGAATCTCACTTTCGCCAACAACCACCTTCGTGCCCATGCCCGTGCTCTCAACCGTCACCGCTCAATCTACTTGTACCCAAGCTTTCCTATAGCTTGGCCGTGTTCTGTATATAATACAGAACAAAATATGAGAGAGTTTTCATGTTGCTGCTCCTTGTCATAAGTCCAAAGCATGATGCCTTTTGTCCCTACATGAGCAGGACAGCCAGCCAACAATTTTGACACAAATTTCCAAGCCAAAAGACCCTTTTGAAAAGAATAGTCAACAAACAAAGCTCCCTTGCAAAGCTCAATCATTGTCACAAGTCTCATTGCCAAGCAACAACCAAGCAAACAAAGTTACTTGCACAAGTTTCAGTGCAAGCTCATCAGCAGCCATCTCCTGTTCAAGTTGAAGATTTCAGCTGAGCTACATCTTCGAGTACCCGTTTAGTCAAGATCAAGATTTGTTCATCCTAATCTAAGATAACACTTTCATTACATCAAACTATTTATTTACAAGTCAAGATAAACACGTCTCTAGTCTATTATCAGTCTCGATCTGTTGTCCACTTTTAAAGTTGTGAGTGAATAATTCTGATTACCGGTAGTCGCATTAACTTCTTTCTTGATCTTAGAATCTGTTAACTGCATAATATTAGCATCAAGTTAGCACTTTGACATTTGAAATCGATCTTGAACTTGCAAGTTAAAGAAAACAACTGATATTAACTATTTTAATTATTTCCTACCAACAATCGTATTTGTTGGTGAACCGTTTAATTAGATTATTTTATCTATTGCTTCCGCACACGTACACGTTTTTCACATCAGTTAGGTAGGACTTGCATAGTAGGCACGTTTATTCGCTTTCTTGCATCTAGTTAAATTTTATTTTAAAAAATTAGTGTAATTTAGGAATTATTGAAGGGTAAATTCTTCCCTGAACTTCCGTACGATTGATGTCTAACCAAGAAAGGGTACTCAATGTGATTCTCAATTGGACTGGTAAAATTGGGGTTTGACTGACCAGACAATTTTAGAAAACAGCCTTTTTGAAAACAAAATAAAAAATAGTATAGATTTGTATTCATATTAGGACTCATACATTGCATGCCAACCCGTAGTGGTACTCCATACTTGCGTGAAGAACTTAGTGAACCTAACACTGATTTCATGGCCTCCCAACTTACCTTAGCTGACATCGTGGCCAAACTTGATTTCCTAACTCAAGAAACCAATGGCTTCTGTTTAGACGCAAAACGATTGAAAAAAAATGTCAATAGGGTAGTGATCAAATTGGAGACTGAACCAAAACTCAAAAAGTAGTGTTTTTTGTGTGTTCCCCGCAGCTAGAGAAGTCGAACAAAAGTCTGATAATAATAAAAACAAAAACATTGGAAAAGACTTTTTCAAGCTTAGCCCATAATCAAGTGTTACAAATGTCAAGGTTATGGGCATGTTGCTGTCAACTGTCCAAATCCAGTCAAAATTGCTAAAGTTAGGAAACTGCCTGCGACAAATTCAGAACCTCTTCCTCCTTTGTTGTTGATTCCATCATCTTCTCCGCCACCACTTACTATCATTGTTCCTTATTCCCCTACTACCCTTGTCGGCTCTTGCTGTCAACCCCTTCCACCTCTACTGTCGACACCATCCCCTTCTTCTCTTGTTTTATAGCTTCTTTTATGTACCCCCATGGTTAATTATATTAGGGCATCTAAGTCTGCATTATCTTTTATATCAACTAAGTCTGCATCATCTTTTGCATAAAATGAGTCTTTTGCATCAAATGAGTCTGAATTATCATTGGCATCTCATATGCATGTCGAATCACGTCACAAATTATACAAGTCAATAATAACATGGTTCAAAGCAACACCAACTACAAGTTACGAATTGATGTTAGGAAACAATTTAAAATTTTTAATGTTGGTGATATTATTTCACTTGCTTGTAGTACTGATCCGTTTCAAATCTTAAAGAAACTAACTTGTCATGTTTATGTTATAGATATTGATATCAGTTCTATTTTCAATATTGAATATTTAGTGGATTACAAAGCTTTTGATTTTAACCCTAGCAACTTTTTTATTGATGAGCCATCCCCTGAGCCTATTTTTTAGAGACCGTCCATTCCACTAATTCCAAATATCTTACCTAATATAGTGTATCAGATTGATAAAATTTTGAATGATAAAAGTATCATGACTTGTAAGCATTTGATTCGATGGAAAGGAAGAGCACCGACTGATCCCAACAGGTTGAAATCAGATGAGATCACTTCTATTACTGACTAGAGCTCTTTCCAACACAGTTCTAATGGTGCAGATAACGGAACAAAGATATGACAAATCTTTCATCGTTGGAGAAGACGAGTTGTTCCAGTATCCCAGTAGCTGTAGAATTCAAATTCTATATAATTTTTAATTTCTTTATTTTGATTTTTAGTAACTAAAGTTGTAATAGGACTTTGGTTTCCTTTTTATGTATTTCTTTTTCTTTTAGATTTTGATTTCTTTTAGGATTTTATTCCAATTGTAACTAGAAGTACGATTTTGTTTGGTCTATAAAAAGACCCCTCATGTACTCAATTTAATCAATGAATTATTATGATGAAAATTTCTCAAATTTGGGAGATCTCAAAGCTCAAAATTTTGAGAAATTTTCATCATAATAATTCATTGATTAAAATGAGTACATGAGATGTCTTTTTATAAACCAAACAAAATCGTACTTCTAGTTACAATTGGAATATAAATCCTAAAAGAAAACAAAATCTAAAAGAAAGAAATACATAAAAAGAAAACAAGAGTCCTATTACAACTTTAGTTACTAAAAATCAAAATAAAGAAACAAAAAATTCCATAGAATTTGAATTCTACAGCTACTGGGATACTGGAACAATCCGTCTTCTCCAACGATGGAAGTGTTGCCATATCTTCATTCCATTGTCCGCACCAGTGTTCTAAAAAACCCGTTATGTAACTCGTTATATAACCTAACGTCGACCAATCGTTACGTAACATGGCTAAAAAACATAATGTTTCATAACTATAATTATTTTGCCCGTAACATTCGTTACGTTACGTTATTAACGTAACACACCCTAACTTACGTTACGGTGTAAGTCAACTTTTTATAAAACCCCCCAAATTCACTCGGTCTAGGGTCAAAAAAAATCTTCTCTGCAACCCGCCGCCATCTCTGCAACCTCGTCGTCGGCGCCGAGAAGAAGAAAGAAGAATAAGACCTACCTCTGGTGGTTCTCCGTCATTGATGGTTCTCGTCGACGTCGTCTCCAAGCGGTTCTCTGTCGTGGTTCTCGCCGGCGTCGTCTCCAAGCACATGTAAGCTCTCTTCTCTCTCTTTACTCTCCCCCCTCCGATCTCTCCCCCCTCCTAATCTATCTCTGCTCTCTCCCAGGAGAGAGATGAGAGAGATCTTTAGAGATCAGGAGGGGGAGAGAGTAGGGAGAGAGCGGAGAGAGATCGGAGGGGGAGAGAGTAGGGAGAGAGCGGAGAGAGATCGGAGGGGGAGAGAGCAAAAAGAGATCGGGGGGAGGGGAGAGAACAGAGAGTGAACTATCTAGACGGAGAGGGCGGAGAGAGATAATTGCTAAAAATATTGGCTAAGATAATATTATCAAAAGATAATTGCTAAAAATTATCATGCTTGTTATCATACTAGTTATAATTCAATTATCATGCTTGTTATAGTTTGTTATGTTTGCGAACTTATTATGAAATTTGTTATGTTACCGAACTTATTATAACTAGTAAATGTGAAAAATTATTGTGATACTTGCTAAATGTGTGATATATTATTTTGATATATTTTTAGATTTTTTAAAATTATTTTCTTATTTATATAAATTCTTAAATATAGTATATATATATTTTTTATTAAATAAATATTAAATCGCGTAATTTACGTTATGCGTTACGTTATAACCTATATTAACATAACAAAAGAAAAACGTTATCATTACGTTATTGTTATTTTAAACATTGGTCCGCACCATCTCTTCAATGTGAGGAGATTAACATATTGAATTTTCCTTTTGGACAACTAGAGATAGAGGTACAAAATGTAAATGCATGGGAAATTAAATGTGTAAGAGTGCAAATCATGAATGTGCATATACATATGTGGGCATTCCAAAAATTTCCTAACTAGGCAACAAAGATGTTATACTCTTTTCCGAGGTTTGAAATCTTGGTATCTGTATTTGTATCAGTAGTAGGTTTTTCGTATCAGAATCGGCAAGTTGAACATTATAAGCCATTTCATATCGGTCGTACTGTCAAGTGTCAACATTAATATTTTCACCATGGACAATATCCATATTATCTATACATATCAGGTATCAAGTGGCCTTTCAAACCATGCTCTCCTCAAAGGTAGGTCCAAACTTCAAGTATCAGTTAGGGTGCTCTCTCTCATGCATGCATGTTTTATATTTAAAATCTCCAAAAGAAAAATGTAGAAAAGAAAATTGCAATCTACTCTTAGGCGGAATGGCAGCACAAATACATGTCGTGTTTGTGGGTATGGAATAGCAAAAACAATGTTAACACTAAAAACAAATAAATTTACGACTAGATAACAATGTGTTTTCATTTGGTTCCTTCGCTTATCTTCTGCCTTGGAGACAGACGCAGTCACTCTAGCGAAATTTATCGCCTTCCCCTTCTAGACACTTTTCTTGTTTATGAAGGTCTAAATTTTTGGAAGCTTTCAGCTTGATAACATCTCCTTAACCTACATGTCAAATAAGTCATGTCCTACTCACCTAATGAATTTTACATAAGTCCCTCACTTGTTCACAGTTTCTTTAGCCATGAATTGGGCACCAATTCAAAGGATTAACGTCATGCTACCAGTCAATTTTAATTTTTTGTCAAATTTATTTGTGGACTCTTCATATTCTAGTTTTGCACACACAAGCCCATTTCTTATGGAAAAAGTCTTCGATAACGACATTGACTATGGATCATGAGCAAGAGAAAACTCTAAGAAAATTACTAACCAACTATAAGAGTAGTGAAAGGTTATTTCTGTATAATTAGTTTAAGTCAACATCTTCTATAATCATGTATCTTTCCTATTCATACATACCGTCTTCTCCCTAAAATCACATGCTATCAGAGCACTAATATGTTTTTTCTATCAACAAGAAACTTTATCTTTTCTTCTTCAACTTAAACTTCAACTTCAATTTTCAGCCTCTCTTCAATTTCTTTCCCTTTCTTTTTCTTTCTTTCTCTCTTCTTTTCTTCTCTCTTCACTGTCGGAACCCAACACACCAGAATCCAAACATGCAATCTAAAACTTCCTTTACGTTTCTTTCTTTCTTTTCTTCCTTCTTTCTTCGACCTGAACCTAACCTTAGTACCCAAAAAAAAAACTCATCCTTGCCATCTTCCATCACCCTTCCCCAGCATCCATGGCCTCCCTTACCTTGGACCGCCTACCAATCTTTGACCACCATCCGACTTCCGCCTCTTATTTTCTTATTATTTTTGCCCAATTATCCCTTCCAACCTCTGCTCTTTGCTTCCTCCCTCCTACACCTAATTGTCATCCAGGAACAGGATCTATATAGACACATAGATCCATGGATCCATACATCTCGATCGGAAAAGAATCAATAGAAAAAGAAAGAATTGGAATTGATCGATATCTTTCTCGAAACAAACAAAAAGGAAAAGAAAGACGAAACATAAATCATGGATCAACTAAATCCTCTCGAGGGCTTGCTTAAGAATAAGAAAGAGGAATCTTATGGAAATATCATGGAATAAGGGTTGATCCTATTCATAGGGATTCCGTAAATATCCCATTCAAAAATAGAAACAATTGGGACTTTTTCGGAGATTGGATGCAGTTACTAATTTATGATCTGGCATGCACAGAATGAAAACTTCATTCTCGATTCTACGAGAATTTTTATGAAAGCGTTTCATTTGCTTCTCTCCTCTGCCTCTTCCCTCTTCTTCGTCAAATTATCTACCTCCACCTCTTCCTCTACTCTTATTCTTTGCCTGATCGTCTGAATCTTTACCTCTGACCAACTCCTGCACTAGCCACGACCTTTGCCTCCTGCCCCTTTAACTACTTTCCCCCCTCTAATCTCATCTAGCCCAACAAGACCCAGGTCTAACCCAATCCCAAACCTAAATCCAAGTTATTATTTCCTAATTTAATTAGAAGATTATTAATTTAGGGCTAAAAATTGAAATCTTGTTCCTATTCTTGTGTTTCCTAAATGGGTAGGATGAATGATCTTAAAGACCTTGTTGGCATTCAAATTACTACTATAAAAATGTATGGAACAAACTGTGTTATGAGAGAGATCTGTAAGTCTTTCTTCTTGGTGCTAAAGAAAAAATGTGGATAGTTACTTTGGGCAAACCATCATCTCTGACAAAATTTTGAAGAATGGGAATAGGATAACTATTTGTAATGACGCGTTTGTGCTATAGTATGGAATCCACAATTAGTGCCAACATCATGTTAGTAGATACAATAAAGGAGATTTGGGAAGTTATTCTTGTACTTACTCCTTAAAGAAGAATGTCTACCGAGATTTAGAGTGGATGAGATGTCCAATCTTCGCTAAGGTGATAAGAGTTAAGAATACTGCTATGACTATTTCAAAAGTATGATAAATGTCATTAATCAATATCATCCAGTTACTAATGACATTGAAGTTCTTAAGAAGCAACGTGAAGATGTATGAAAGTTTTCTTTGGGTTGAGGTCTTACATCAAGCCATGTGCAGGTGAAGTAGTGATTACATCTCTTTATAATACTCTCTCAACTTTCTCATGCTTCTAATCTTTAATGACAACTTTTGATCAATCTCGTTTTGAGAGGTCTGTGGTCACTTTAGTTGGACACAATATTGCTTCTCGAGGTTGTGGTACGTCTTCTCATGATTGTGGTATATGTTCTAGAAGTTGTGGTTCTCCTGTGGCTAGAGTATTCACAAAAGTGCACCCGTTGCAATCAAACCAATCATATTGTTGTCAGATGTTGGGAGTTGCATGGCCAACTCAGGTAGTGTATTTGTTTGAGAGTGCTATTTCCTCTTCTTTGTTCCCCATTATTTCGAAGAAATGTAATGCTCTCCATATCTTTACTCATAATTTGTGACTATCTAAATCTGAATATGATCCCCTGATTCAAAAGATAAATTCAGTCTCTACTTCAAAAATAGCCAACTTGGCTCATCCATGTATTTACTTAGTGAGTTCGATTTCCCACTTTTTGGATCAATTAATTCAAGTGCAAGATCCCACATGTCTCACAAATTTACAGCCTTTTCCACTTTTCACACATTATCCTACACCTTCTACTATTGTTGCTGATGGTAGCACAAATCTATTAGTGGCACTCGAACTATCAATCTGACTTCTTTGCTCACATTACCTCATGCTAATTTTTTTTCTCACATTGTCTGACAAAGCCTCTTAATTGTTTTATATCATACTTTCCTTTATATATTTTTGAAGACTTCCAGAAAATAAAGTGATTGATGAGGTACGAGCATACTAGTTTATATTAAGTGATCAACTTGAAATGGTTTCATTTGCACTTATATTTAATGAGTTTGTGATCATGGGCACTTTCGTCTAGGCCATGCTTCTATGAAATCAATAAAGTTGTTAATTCCTTCAATTAAGACTTTTATTTGTAGTGTGAGTAGTGTCAATTTAGCAAATATCATAGAACTTTCTCTTCTACTAAATTTGAAGTGTTCATACTCATATTTGGGGTTCCTAAGCGAGTTTAGAGTGTGTCAAAATTTTCTTGTTTTATGACTTTATTGATGACTATTCTCGCATTACTTTGTTATTTTCAATGAAAAATTGATTTGAAATTCTCTCAAATTTCCAAAGGTTTATAAAGATTTTTTTTATACAGAGGCCGTAGCTAGGACTTGAACCTGGGACTCCTCACAACTCAGTCTCACCCCTTTATCACTGAGTCAGGTCTCAATATCTTTTATAAAGATCTTAGAAATCAATTATTGTTCTTCTAAAATTTTATGTTCTGATAATGTTTTGGAATATTTATCAACTTCTATTGAAGGGCTTCTCACAACTCTCCGGAAAAGTACTCATTCTTATAGTCATCATTCTATTCCTAGTCTTATCTTTCTCTCATGTATCTCCTACATATTTTAGTTTTGCCACTGCCTTTCTTCTGTCTCTTCCAAAGTCTTATAATGTTGTTATGTTAGATCCTCGTTAGAAAATAGAATGGTGCGATGGATAAAGAGATCACGATTTGCGCAATAATGGAGTTAACTACTTTACTACTACAAAAATATACTTTTGGTTGTCCTTAGATATATGTTGACAAATTTCCAACAGGCTGGTTGAGTGCTTGAAGGCGCGATTCATAGCCAAAGAGCATACACAGACCTATGGTGATTATTTGAAGACTTTCTTCATGATAGCTCGTTTGCTTTTGTCAACATTCCTTTATTTGTTGATGTAATGAAGCAATGGCCTATATATCAATTGGATATTAAAAATGTTTGCTTACATGTTGATATTTAGAAGGCATATATACTTCAGCCTCCTAGCTGAGGTTCAGAGGGAGTCTAATAAAGTATGCAAACTCCAAAAACCATTTATGGCTTGAAGTAATCTTCTTAACATGGTTTGAGAAGTTTCATACTGTTAATGCATGTTATGTCTTGCAACAAAATTGTTCTGATTATTATATCTTAGTGTCATATTCTTGTGCTTGCACTATTATTCTTGCACATAATGTTGATGATATAGTTATCACTGAAGATGATCATTAAAGTATTCTTTAGCTAAAAGATTATTTGTGTTCTTATTTTTCATTAAAAGACTTGGTCTGTTAAAGTATTTTCTTGGATACAGGTCGCTCAGTCTTAGAAAGGTATTTGTCTCAACAAAAGTACATTACTAATTTGTTGGAAGAAACGAGTATGTTAAGCTCTAAAGTCTAAACCTATTAACACACCTATGGATTCTACTCTTCGATTTGATCAGCACTCAGACGAACCTCTTGTTAATCCAAGCCAGTATTTCAAATTAATTAATAAGCTAATTTACTTGATTGTGACTTCACCTCCTATTATCTTTATTATGATGTGTTATGCCAGTATATGCAAAATCTTTTCAGCTACATTGGACTACTACTAGTATATTGCGATATCTTAGGAGTGTAATGGTAAAAGGTTGTAAATCGACTTTCCTCTCATTCGCATATCATGAGTTATTCTGATGCAGATTGGCTAGAGATCCTCTTGATAGATGCTCTATTAGTGATATTGCTCCTTTGTTAGTGGAAATTTGGTGACATTGCAAAGTAAGAAGCAAAGTGTTGTTGCCCGGTGTAGTGCTAAATCAAAGTAAAAAAGCAATAGCACCGTTTGAGAAATGATGTCATTCCCTCTTCTCATGAGATGTGTATTGTTTGCAACAAGCCAATAGTGATGCAATGTGGTAATCAAGCAGATGTGCACATTGCTAATGATCCCATTTTTCATGAGAGGACGAAGCATATTAAGATTGTACATCACTTTACCAGACATAGTGACGCAGCATGGAGTCATCACTACTTTGTGTTCTGTCTAATAATCAGCTTGGTGATATATTAAGAAAAGTTGTCTAGATTTTTTTTTTTCATTCATGTGTTGCAAGCTGGAGATAGCTAACATCTATGCTCCAGCTTGAGGGGAATATTACAATGGTAAAAGTTTACTTTTATATTATTAGTTTAAGTCAGGGTCATTTCTGTAATTATGTATTTTCTTATTCCTATTTTTACTGTCTTATCTTTATCTTCATACCAACAACCTCAGGAACTATAGTTATAAACAATCACATGGCCCTAAGAAATTTTGTTACTGACAGAAATTATAGTTTCTGGAGAAGAAAAGAATATGCTCCATGTATTTTCCAAAGACATTAGGCTGTTTGGATCAACTTTCAGAAACAGGAAGTTAATGATTCATTTAAATCCTCAAATAGAACATCCAATTCATGGAAAACATCTAAGATCAGGTACTACAGCTACATAATTTCATATAATGATATAATTATAAGCCTGCATGATATGTCAAATTCAAATTCATAAGTTCATTCAAGTAAAAACCTGTGAGTGCAACCTTTTAGATAAAATAGAAAGTGAGTTTACAGACCTGCTTGGTCCCATCTGCAAAGTTGTTTAGGTAATATCGAGCTAGTGCATTAAACCCATCTTTTAAAATACCTTGAATTGTTCTGTTTCCGCACCTGGACAAAAGATTAGATTGTTAAAAGATCATGTTTAAGGCCCATGAGACACTGTCAACGGTTAAATGTGTTGAGCACACCCTCAAATCTAATTTTAATGTTTTAACACATTATAACTACATGGCAATATCAATGCTGAGACTAATATAACAATAACTAAAATGACGAGAAGGAAACATCAACCTTTAGGATTAAATCAGAAATGGATAGGGATCGATCAGAAAAAGAAACTTGGCTTTCAACTCTTTTCTGAGAAATTTGGACAGCAAAACCTAAGTGATTTGTCAATTCCAAAACTATTACCAAATTTTATTAATACATGTGTTGAAATTTACTGTAATAAGGAGATGAAAATAATTCTTATGCAAAATATTTTTACATGTACAAGTGCACAGTTGGATCTTTTTTCTCGATCTTAAATCCATCAACCATCCATAATGAATTAAGTTTCTATATATTAATCAATATATGTAGCCTGTACTGACAACACTACCAACCTTCATGATAGGACAATTACCCCTGAATAAGTCATGCATGTGAAAACCAAGCAAGTGGCTTTACTTCACTTTCCCTGATTTATTTCCCCATATCTCCACGATCTCTCCAATCAATCCCCATCATGGACAAATCAACTTTTTTTTGGGGGCCAGTTTCCAGCATGAGAAACCAACTCATATGCAGAGACCAACTCGTATTAAATCTGTCATTCCACCCATCACTGCCATATCACCAAACAACAATTTTAACCAACAATATCACAGGCTCCAGCTATCTGTGTGGTCCAAAATCACAATATTAGCTCTATAACTACTTATGTGTATGGCTGCAGTGTGACCACACCAATTATTAACAGCTTGGCCCAGAAGTTAAGCTCAGGGCACCAAGCTCGAAGTTTAAGAATTCCATGGGGAGATCAATCTAAAAGCTTCTCTATATTGGCTCATTCATTGCCAAGTATCTTTGGCTTCCGCAAATTTCCGGAGATCAAGGCTATTTGGCTTCATAAATATGGTGGGTTCAGCTAAATTAAAACGGCAGCATCATGGTTAAAAATCTAGGCAGACACTAGTATCAGTCAACGTTTTTAGTACCATTATCGTCAATATCAGCCCCTGAATATCTGCAAAGTCGGCCATATTGGCAATATCAGCCAATACTACAAGGTTAATATCATACTGGGTACCTCAAAACCCAAAACGATATTGCCAATATATATCAGAATTGCCCGATATTTGAAACCATGGAGACCATGAGCAATGAGAGTTACTTTTGCACGGCCATTTCCTATCATAAAACCATGTTTAGTTACTTCTGTTGTGCCTATATCATCTGCAATGGGCTGACCTACCAGTTGATGCATGCATCTATTCCTTTTATTGTAACTGGTTTCACAAAGAAGAACCCGAAGTGTTCAATGACAGATATGTTTCCATATCAGGATCTAGGTCAGGCCAGAAAATCCCATCAGAAGATTTCCATGAAAAAAACAAGAGAAGTATTAACCTCTTACTCTCAGTTGATGGAACCATATGCATTATTCGTTCCCTCTTCCTTTCCATATTTGATCTGCAACCAGTCTGTATCGGCTAGTTTTGGAGGGTTATTCTGTTTCCTATTGCTGTTTTTGTCCTATGTAAGGTAATAGACATATCCTTTTATTACTCATTTTCATCAGATTTCATTATAACAAAGCAAACTTTTCTTCTGTAAGTTCTATTATACTATCCTCTTCTTTTCTGTTTGGTCTGGCGTTGAGAGCCTTTGTTCTCTTTTATATTTACATTTTCTGTTCTTCTAATTCCTGCCCTTCTCAATTTCCCTATGGACTTAAGAATTTAAAAAAGGTAGACTTTTCTATTCATAAATTAAATCTTTTAATGAATTCGATACATCAGATTGTAGGAATCAGATCAGAATTGGTTTCAGTAAGCATCAACTCAATATACGTTTAACCTAGAAGTTCAATTTTTCATAATCTGAAATTTTTCTTGCTGTTCTCACAGAACAGAATGTTTTCTTTATAAAATTTAATTACAGCTTCATACGCCAACTGTCACGACCCCCCAAAAGTGATTTCCTACATCAGTTGTGCCAGGAAGGTAAATGGTGTACAATAGTTCCAATGAACTCAAAGACAAAGAGAATTTGGGGAGAAAACATGGTTAAAACTCTCTAATTAAGAGTGTTGGGAAAGCACAGTACTAGGATTAATAACCTCTTGGTCTTGGTAATTCGTTGGTAAGGGTGTTGCACCTACTCTCAACCTAGAAATTGACAAATCAGTTTTTGGACAAAATGAGAAGAAGAAAAATGCAAGTTACATTAACATAATAGATTGGAATGGAACGAACTACAACTGGAATAGGATCATTGTTTGGAACTATATGATCCATAATGCTGGACCAGCAACAACAATGACAGAGCTGCTATAGCAGGGCATTTAATAAACAGCAACTCAAAACGAGTAGATAGTAATGAAAGGCATTCAACAACAACTAAGCCATTTGTCCCAAGTATTTGGGGTAGGCTACATGAATCAAAAGAGAATTACGCTGGATCAGGCACATGGATCAGCTTTCTCCACTCATTCCTATCGAGCAATATGCCTTCACTAAGACCTTTAGCATCTATATCTTGTCGTATTACCTCCATTCATATTTTCTTCGGTCTCCCCTGCGCTCTTTTAACTTGTCCTAAATTGATACGCTATACTCGCCGGATTGGTGCATCTGTAGATCTACATCGCATATGACCAAACTATCGTAGGCGATTTTCTCTCATCTTCTCTTCTATAGAGGCTACACCTATCTTAGTAAGAATATCATCATTTCTCACCTTATCTCTCCGCGTGTTACCACACATCCAACAAAGCATGCACATCTCTACTACACTCATCTTCTAGGCATATATCTCTTTATAGCTCAACATTCTGTGTCATATAACAAAGCTGGCCTAATAGCAGTCCGATAAAACTTTCTCTTCAGCCATAACGGAATGTTACGGTCACATAACTCCTGTTGCGCTCCTCCATTTCAACAAGTCGACTTAGATCCTATAGTTGACATCACTATCGATCTCCCCATACTTTTAGATAATAAAAACCTAAGTACTTAAAATGACTATTTATCGGTATTTCTTATCCATCTAGTCTCACAATATTATAATCTCAGATTCCCTGTTTACTGAATTTACACTTCATATACTCTGTTTTGGCCTTACTTAATCTAAAACCTCTAGATTCTAAAGTTTGCCTCCATAACTCCAATTTGGCATTTATCCCAGCTCTCGTCTCATCGATTAGGACAATATCATAAGCAAATTGCATGCACCACGATATCTCATCTTGAATAACTCTAGTAAACTCATTCATCACTATGGCAAATAAGAATGGACTCAATGCAGATTCTTGATGCAATCCAATTGTGATAGAAAAATCGCTTGTTATACCTCCACAAGTTCTGACATTTGCCACTACTCCATCGTACATATCCTTGATTATGTCAATATATTTGATGGGGACTCCCTTTTTCATCAATGTCCACCATAATACCTCTTTTGGTACCTTATCATAAACTTTTTCTAAATCAATAAAGACCATATGTAAATTTCTCTTCCTCTCTCAAAATCGCTCTATAAGTTGACGAAGCAAATGAATAGCCTCTGTCGTCGATCGCCCCGTCATGAAACCAAACTGGTTCTCTGATATTGTAACATTCTATCTTAACCTGTGTTCAATTACCCTTTCTCAAAGCTTCATGGTGTGACACACGAGTTTTATTCCACGATAGTTTGAACAACTCTAGATATCACCCTTGTTCTTATAGAGAGGTACTAAGGTACTCTTCCTCCACTCATTTGGCATCTTTTTAGTTAGCCAGATCTTGTTAAAGAGGTTTGTCGGCCATCTCACGCCCACCTCTCCTAAGCATCTCTATACCTCAATAGGAATTCCATCCGGGCCAACAGCTTTCCTTGACTTCATCCTCTTCAAGGCCTCTTTAACTTCAGATTCGTTAATTCTGCGTATATAATTATGGTTCATATCCTGACACTGAATGGTAAGGGCATCCAAATCTTGAGTAGAACTACCATTGAATAATTTGTCAAAATATTCTCTTCATCTTTCTTTGATTTCTTCATCTCGAACTAAAACCTTCTGATTCTCATCTTTGACACACATCACAGTACATAAGTCTCTAGTCTTTCTCTCTCTTATTCGAGAAATTCTATATATATCATTTTCAACCTCTTTGGTTTCCAACTTCTCATACACTTCTTTGTACACTTTAACTCTTGCTTTCTGAACAGCTTTCTTAGCCTCCTTCTTGGTTAACTTATACCTCTCAAAACTCACTCCATCACAATTTTTCTTTAAATCTCTATAAGAGTCTCGTTTGATCTTAATGGCAGCTTTTATCTCTTCATTAAGATCAAATGAAAGACATTCAAAGTATAAAAAAGAGAAAATGAAGGACCAAAGAATTGTCAAGCTGACTCAGCAAGCAACATGAAAAAGACAAGGCACTTTATGTTTTGTGATACTACGTTGGTTGCTCCACTGCTAACAACGAGATTTTAGAATATCCATATGCACTAGTGTAGCAAGGATACTTCAATAAATGAGATGAACCCACATTTGATAAGCATCCGACCCCTGGTTACTCGAAGACTTGATGGACAGTCGTCGTATGCTCCTTTAGCGTATCCATAAAATGTATAACATATAGCAGACATATCAGAGATGTATCCCAGGGTAAGAAGTTAAAAGTCTAAAGTGGATATTAGACAAAACATTTCAAATCAACAGAAGAGTTCTAAGATTAGAAGCGGTAGCAGCAGGAGGGAAATTAATCATAAGAAACACTCATGAGGAACAACCAACATGAGCAACCACAAGTGCTAGAAGTAAGTATTAGCCAAATCCCATTATCCACAAGAGAAGAAAAACCATATTAGAAAAAAAGCAATTCTATAAGTATCATTATAGGCTACAGAACTGTACGAATTCCAATTTATAGTGATGATGAGACGTATAAAGATGGATCACCATTCCATTTAATTTATAGATGCATTTACATAATTTGTCCACTTTCTGAATGAAGAATTATGATTATTCTGATAACTATTGATTTTTATAATTTGGATTTATATTATATTATTATAGGTAATGTGTTTCCTTAACCATTATGGCTTACAAATCCATGTTCTATATAAACTACATTGACCAATATACATATAGCTTTTATCAAATCAACAACATATCTTTGTCCTAGATTGACATACTCGTCTACCTGCTCCATGTCATACCTACCCATATCCGTACAACTGTGAACATAGATTGGCACTCATGGAGGAATCTATTTATTTTTTAAGGGTGAAATTCACAAAACACATCAGTATCTGAGAAATAAATATGGCTTGCTTAACAACTGAAATAGTAAGATTGAACTTCCAATTGATTATAGCACAAACTAGAATCTATTAAAGATAGTAGGTAGAAACTGACATAATGACATAGTTTCTGTAGAAATAATTTTGTACCTGCATGAATGTAAAATTAAAGTCATTTTAATAACAAGGCTCAACTGATTTAATGCCAAAACAGGAAAAGCAAATGAAAAGTTCTGTATATGAAGATATTGGACAAATACTTGAGAGACATATCAGTCGAGTTGGTCCTTCATGTCTTTCTTGTACATTATAAATTTACAGAATAGTATATTTAAACTTTTTAAATTATTCATCAACTGCTTTTGTTTTGCACCCATCGGAAAGTGGACAATCCCACATGACATATACACTAGAGAAGTGTCTGGTATTTAGTAGTTTTGGTGTACAACAACACATACAAGGCCTTTACCCCCAATGGTTTATCAACTGATTTTTGACATCAGGACAACTCCCAATATTTGCAAGGTCATGAGAGCAAATGCAACATGGGCATGATCTTACCAATGCAAGGCGAGTTGTGAAATATGTTTTACTAGTGTTGGTCTGCACAACCAAAACTCATTCATGTCAAATAAGATATTGAATTAAAGAAAAGACGGTAGCAACTTTATGTAATTAATGCTATCCTTATTGGCCATACACTTCAGTGAGACTTCAGAACATTCCAAATTCCTCGGTCCTTTATAAAGTGCCACGAGCACATAGGGAGAAGTAGAAGTGACCTACTAGTTTCAAAGGTGCATTAAGCTGTAAACACAAGTCGTTAAGTTTTCCTGGCAAAATCTCACCAATCATAGGGTAGCTAAAATGTCCCTGGATCAAAGTTTTCTTCTCAATTTTTTTTAAGTATTTATAGTATATTTCCGTTATGTAATTGATATATTCAAGAAATTTCTTTATTTGAGTTATTGATATGATTTGTATAACAATATCTATAACGAAACATAGGGCATTGAATCAGTTATCAGAATTAAAGAATTCCAGAGGCCACAGTCTTATAAGGATTGTAGTACCATTCCAACACTTTTCCCTATTTGATGGTGCAATACAATTCAAGTTTTACTCCCACTTGCTCCTAAAATTTAAAGGGGGAAATTCTCACCAAGGGACACCACAAAAGCTTTAACAGCCTAATATGAAAATTTCATCCGTCATTTCTGACAGATGAATAAAATGGTTGAACTTATGTGCATCACACAACCATAAAACCAAAACCTACTGGGAGTAATTAATGTTTTTGAGCTTCCCATCTTTCAGATAGAAATGACAACTATAATCTAGTGATTTCATGCTGAAACCAGATCCATGTAAGATTTTTATTCAATGACTCCTCATCAAGGTTCAAAACGTTCCTTCTATTTTATGCATTGAAGAGGTCGCTTTACCCCTTATCACTAGTCATCATTAACACATTTGAGAAAGCACCACCTTTTTGCTTTAAAGCGGAAACAATAAAAGTATATTGATATGTATTGTGATGGTTAAAATAACATACTTGAGAGGATGCAAATTGTGTCAACCATATTTAAACATGACCTAACTCATTTTCCGAACTCATTTGCAAGTCAGAGCATTATTCGACCTAAACACGTTCCTTAGATTTGCTATCATATTTTGCACCACGTTTGAGCACCTAAATTGTCAGAACTCATTTGAAGTCCAAGTATCCGATGGGACCATATTTAAACATGACCGAACTCATTTGCAGTCAGTGTTACTCGACCTAAACATGTTCATTAGATTTTCAACAATATTTTTCCACCACGCTTGAGCACGTAAATTGTCAGAAAGTGGCTCTGTTTCTTATCATGACTCATATATTATATGATTCCCTGCTGCACAATCCCGTCTTCCCTCTTTTCTAAGACTATTTTCCATAGTGGAGCAACTCATTGATCAGCTAGTGCTCCAAATAGTCCCATCGGATACTTGGGACTTCCAAATCTTAGGGCACACCACATTTCCTATTAAAGAATTTAGTTCCATTCATCACTTTTTTCACTGGTTATTGCTCTAAATGGTTGAGATAGGAAAGGGAATGAGTGCCCCCATAAGAAGTTAGACATTAGCGCTTGATTGTTTAAACGAGATGCAAGGTGAAATTTGGTTCAGAGTTTAAATCAGGGAAATGAAAGGAGACCAAACAAACATCTTAGGATCTCGAAGGTGAACTATGATGTAGTGCACGACATCCAACTCAAATGCAAGCTATAAAATCAAACTAAGTAGTTCTGAGGTCTAGCATGGCAGAGGCGATGACTGTTCCTTCAGAGTGTGAGACTGTGGTCGCGTGTTTTGGTGAGTTGGTGGGGCAGGGAATGTGTGTGTGGGGTGGGTGGCTTTTTTTTTTTTTTTTGGTTTGGGGGGGGGGGGGGGGGGGGGGTTCACTTGGTTCCTTTAGAAAGCATGTGCAAAATCCTTTCCACCCAAATCAAATGATAAGACATGCAAATTGGAATTCTCTCTATTGAAGTTTATCTACATCATTTAGAGTGCTTAAGAACCAAAAATCAAATGGTTAGATCTATGGTTTAGGGCATGGAAATTGAGAATGAACCTTTGAACATGATGTAAACATCTTAAAACCCTTCCACAACATTTTTGTTGGGAAAAAAAAATCATCCTAGCCCCTAGGCTGTAACCTAGGTACCATGCTACTTTCATTTGCCCACTCTGGGGCAATTTGATGATAGGAACAGAAACTCATAACCACTTGACCCTTAAAATGCTCAAGATGATGTAGATTAAATTGATTAGAAGTGGATTTTCAAGTTGCATGACCTATCATTCAATTTGACTAGAGGGATTTCCATCTAATTCCATCATGAAAGTAGACACAAGCACCCTAGAGACCCAAGAGCTGTAGAAAGTAATATGGACCATAAGAACTAATTAGTTAAGCCGATCTTTGAAAATAGAAATGATTAGAAAGCTTAAGCATTTAAAGTTTTAAACTGGTTAAAAGAATGTCACTTCTCACAGCGCAGGTTGGCTCTTGAAAATCTTAATCTGAAGTAATCCTCTCTTACAAGAGTTGGCTTTTCAGATAGTTTAAAGAATGTCACTTCTTGAGCTAAATAGTGGATTATTTTGCTCTCCCCTCCCCCATAAAAATAAGAAAAATATATAAATCCACTAAAAAGAGCAAATAATTTCTCTTCCTTCAACACTAGCAAAATTTACGACACAAGATAAAAGAAGTGTAGGGGTCATAGTAATGTGTGAACTAAACATTAAAGCGAACACAAGCATGCCAAGAGATCAAAGTCCCTAACAAACATGGTCACTTGATAGAGTCATTAGAGCTGATTAACCATCCAAGATCTATGAATCAATGTCAAAATGGTGATCATTTGATGTGTCTAGGAAATACCTGCATCTTTTAGTGAAGAATTCTGGATCAACCCCCTCCCCGACCAACTCCCGCATCCCAACACACACACACACACACACACACAACCCAAACACAATGTCAGAGAACATATATAGAATGTCTGTGAGAATTGTATTGATGTAGCATCTGGTTATTCCATTCTGTCCAAATACACTAAAAAGTGCCCATGCCATTAATCTCAAACTCCTACCGAAGGCTTCCCCACTCTTTCCACCCTATGGGTATATGATAATGACCTAACTCCTAAGGACCCGTGATATCCTCAACCAAGGTGGCCCTTAAGGTAAGACCTGATCCTTTCGAAATAAGGCAATGTCCAAATCTACGGTCCATGTTTTCCATACCATAAGAGAATAAAACATAGTCGTTCAAACTGCCCGTTTCCTTTGAAGAAATTATCCCTTATTAGGATAAATTATCTTTTTATTGTCAACTAAAGAAACATTCTAACCTTATGGGTTTATATTCCATATTACGCACGTTGTAATATCATTAGCGCACCTATAGTTTAGAAACCATACATTACTAAATGTGAAAATTTTATTAAGAATCAAATAGAATTGGATACAATTTCTTTATCATATTTAAGCTTTTTTTAATTTTTTATCATATTAAACATGTCTTAAAAATAACCAAATACTCCTATATAAATTGTGTTCAGAAAGAGGGAAATGCATATTTATTTATTCAGGTTATCAGCTACATATCTAAATAAAATAAGAAATTGGATCTATATTAAGATCAATACCTACAAGTTATAGGATATGATATTTAGATTCTAAACCTGACTTATTAGGTAATTTTCGGCCCCATTGCCGGCTTTAATTCTAGAGCAAATTCCATTAAATTACTCACAATGCCGTCTATCTTTAGAGAAAATGCATTATGCTTAAAACTTATGGTTCTACAAATAAGCAACGGAGGAGGATGGACTGACTCCAACATCCAACATGACATATACCTAAATTCTAGCACTGAATGGGCTGCAAAGGCTGTAAGTGATACCGTCCTCGTCATCATTGTAGAGTATAGAGGTAAGAGATTTTTTTTAAGTAGATATAATATATTGCTTCACTATTAAAGGAAAGATAACAAGATCATCTTCATACCATTCAAAACGAACCATAATCGGAATAAGGATTGCATGAGTTTGGGTGCATAAGATATCACCTCCACCAACTAGAATTTCGAAGAACTAGTATGTGGGTATGATCGAACAGATTGAATTGAGCACCAAATAGAACACAGTGAATATTTTCTCAAAACTTACGAAGGTTGTGTAACTGGTCTAAGGGGTAGTTCTTATAATATTGAATAGTCATAATGCTACAAATGCAAAATCAAACAAACAAGCAGATGCAGTAGAGAATCTAAACTCAAGTAAACTAAATGCATGCACTAAAAGAAAATAAAATATCCAAAAATTCAAGTTCTAAATGCAAAGAAAATGCCTTCCTAAAATGAAAAAAGTGACAAACACTGATGCAACCAATAAATAAAACCAAATAGCAATTCAACCAACAGATTATCGCAAATCAAATAATAGTTTCAAGTAACAATTAACAATTCAGCTCAAATTAGGATATCACCTTAAGGTTGAGTAGTTTACGCCCAAACGCAAAATTCCTCTAAGAATTCTTGGATAAATAGCCACACCGGAGAGCTGAGTCAATCACAAAAATCCTGGACAGCCGTAATAAGAAGTGGAAGATAGCTGCCTCAAGAACAGTGCAAACCGGCGTGAATCGAGCCAGAAAAAGCTCTGGACTGTTGCTGTGCTGATCTTAATTTGGTAGATGACTGAAACCTGAACCTGGATATGAAGGTTGTAGACGCGTAGTTCTGATCTTCACGAATCCACTGCTTCGAAAACGGCTCAATTCGGGTTTAAAATGAGATCAAAATGGCCTTTAAAAGATCTAAATTGCAGCTGAACTGGTCAGACTGAGCTCAACTCACTGAGTCAAGTCAACTCAACTAAGTCGAGTTGGGGTCGGCTCAATCTGAGCCGGCGGCTCCGTGTCGACTCGGGGGTCGGCTTGACGAGCCAATAACGTCAGCAACTGAACGGTTGACGTCAGCGACTGAACCGACACTTTGTCGGCTCTGCGGCACGAATTCAGGTTGGTAACGTGTCGGGTTTATTATCAGGTCGGACATGATTTCTTTCTTCCTTTTAAACCTAATTTAGACCTATACTAAACCCAAATCAGATCTAATTTAGGACCAAATCAACTAGGGTTCCCTTGACCTCCTCTACAGCTCGACGTGAATTAACGATGATGACGAGATCTGAAGACTTTGACGTGGACTTGGTGGTGGAGATGACAAGGAAGAGGACGATGAAGGAAGGCGATGAACTCTAGCGGTGATGGAGATGGAGTGGTTAGGAGGGGTCGTCGGGATCTGGTCGGAGGAGATCGAAGTGGCGCGACGAGGTCGCAGCGAAGGTGGAGAGTTGGCTGCGAGGCTAGGGGGTCGCGACGAAGATGATCAAGGCAGTGGATGATGGCAGCAGCGAGTGGTGATGTCGACGATGTTCTGATGATGTCGACAGGACTCATCGGCAGTCTAATCGCGTCGATCTGATCTCGAAGGTGGAGATCTGATCAGCGGCAGTGCTCTCGCATTGATCTAATGGCGACGGTGAAGATCTCGGCGAGGGCAAGGAGATTAGGTGGTGGAGAAATGTGGCGGATGTTCTGAGATTGGTGGTGGCAACATGGTGGTGAAGCAGGGTGTTATCGATGGGCCTAGGGAGGAAGAAGAGGGAGATGAAGCGGTCGTAGGTTGACGTTGGCGAGTGCTTGTCGTCGGCGAGAGTAGGGAGGGGTGTAGGTGAGGTGACAGAAGGTGGTGGGAGGCAGAGGCTTAGGGATGGGTTTGGAGGGAGAGAATGGGGAAGAAGATGAACATGAGGAAGAACAATGTGATTTGAAATTTTTGGGGATTTTTGAACTAAATTTTGGAGTATTGTGCTACAGTGTTTTTTCAGAACAGATTTGGGTTTGATCTGATTTTTTTTATAGATCTAGAGTTGATCTGGATCTAGGGTTTAAGAGAGGCTAGAGTTTTAAAAAAGGAGAGGAAATTTTTGAAGAGGAATGGGACCAAGGCTCTGATACTAAACTGATATAATACGGGAGGATCGTATCACCTTCAATTTAGAAATTAAGAACTAGGATTTTGAAAGAAGAACTAGAAAGAGGAACTAAGGTTTAAGAAATAAGAAAATAGGAGAAGTGAATAAATTTGGGCTTCGCACCCCTTAAACCACGAGCTTCGCACCCCTTGCACCACGAGCTTCACATCCCAATCTCAAAAACTCAAAGGCTCAAGAAATTTTAACTAATTTTTTTAATTTATTTATTGCCTGCTGAATAAAGAAGCCAAGGGGGCCTATTTATACGCTTTACAAAAATGTAGTTCCCCGGTATAACCGATGGGGTACTAAAACACAATAAAAGAAATCATTAATCTCAAAAATAAAGTGAGGCATAGAAGCAACTAGAAACTAGTGTGATGTCCTCATCAGTGGGACAATGACACCTCTATGGTCATGATTTGGTTCTGAAATAGCATGGAGCCATACGTCTATGCTAACTTTATGTTTTGTGCGACTGCTAATACAATCAGGAATGCTACTCGTGCTACATATTCTTTGAAAAATAACACCTCTTTGGTCTTTAAGGTGTATGAGGTATTTAATCTTCGTCAGGGTGACAAGTCTATAATAAAGTACTGCTTTAGAGACATGATTGATGAACTGCATCAGTATCATCCCCTCCCTACTGATCTAGAGATTGCTAGACGACAACATCAGGAGTTGTATGTCTGTAAATTTCTATCTGGACTTAGCACCACACTACAACCCCATCGTGGATAATTTTTGACTAGAGAGAATGGTATCCCGTCACTTCAAAATGTCTTCTCTCATATCTCTCAAGCAGAAGCGATCACTTCTAACTCCACAGGCTCTTCTGAGACTCTATATTCAGATATTTCAGCCTTTTATTCTTCTGTCGGTCGTGCCTTGCCGCCTCGTGGACGTGGTGGCTCTCGTGGTCGAGGTAAGCCTCGTTGTTGTACTCATTGTCAGCGGACCAAGCATACTATGGATCGATGCTGGGAGCTTCACAACAAGCCAGCATGGGCTCCATCTTTTTTATCCCGTTCATCTCCGTATATGTTTGACAGCACTGGATCTCAGGGTATTCTGTCATCTCCTCCTGCTCCACAGACGTCTTCCATTGGGCCTGCCACTGCCAAGGGTCTTGTTCTTCTCAATCGTGAAGAATATGATTCCCTTCTGAATAAGATGCAGGCCACCATGATCTCTGATGTAGCAACTCTAATTTACTCAGGTATCTCTTGTCTAGCCAGCTTTCTTTTCATCTCTTAGATTATTGACTCTGTAGCATCCACACATATTACTGTCAATCTATATTGTTTTTCATGTTTACTCTATTTATTACCACATCTTCTATCACTTTTGCTGAAAGTAGTTCTAAATTTATCAGTGGCACTGGCACTGGCACAGTTCACCACATATCGTCTTCATCTAATGTTCATCAAATTCATGGTGTTCCTTTTAATCTCTTATATGTCAGTCGCTTAATTAAATCTTTGAACTGCTCAGTTATTTTTTCTCCTATCTTCTGTGTTTTGTAGAACTTTCAGACGAAGTTGACTGGTGGAGGGTATAAGCGTGATGGACTGCAAATACCTTCGATGTGATGATAACCCTCCAGTGGGTATTGTGTCTACTATCTCCAAGTATTCGCCTCTTCAATGACATTTTTGATTAGGATATGCTTCTCTAAAAGCAATAAGCAAGTTGTTACTTACCACTAGATATGTATCTAAGTTGGAATGTGCATCTTGCTAACTAGAAAAACATTTTAGATTTACTTTTATGTCTAAAAAATAACCGTGGTAAATTTTCATTTGGACTTACTCTTACTCATATGTGGGAACCTACACGGGTTTAAATTGTTTTAGGCCATTCATATTCTGTAATTTTTATTGATTTTTCACATATGACATTGTTGTTTTAAATAAAAGATATATCTGAAGTTTTGTATGTATTTAAATTATTTTATAAAGAGATCTTAAATTAATTTGGTTCAATAAAAGTTTTACGTTCTGACAATGCCCTCGAATATATGCAATCTCCTTTTCAAGAATATTACGTCTTTTGGTATCATTGAATAGACTACTTGTGCTCACACACCCAAACAAAATGGTCTTGTTGAGCACAAGAATCGTCATTTACTGGACATAACACATACAATCATGATACACATGCATGTTCCTAAACATTTTTGGAGTGATGCACTATTAACTACGTGTTATCTTATTAATCGTGTTCCTTCTTTTATTTTACGTGGTCATACACCTTTTTCCACTCTTTAAATAGATAAAATCATGTTTGAACTTGCACCAAGTGTTTTTGGTTGTTTGTACTTCGTACACATACTAGGAAAAGGACAACATAAGTTAGATTCAGATAGTCAAGTGTGTTTTCTTAGCGTACTCCTGAACACAGAAAGGCTATCGATGTTGGAATCCTTTAAGTAGGAAGTACGTGGTTTGCACCGAAGTCACATTTTTCAAAATACACCACATTTTTCTCTCATATCTCCTTCTAACATTTCACAGTTTGTGCCTCTTCTGATGCCAATACCGACTGATTTCAATATCGTACCTCGACCACCCCTGAAAGTTTACCAATGACAACCAAAGTCGAGTACAAAGACTTAGATGGCTCCTTCTCCACAACCAACCTTCTTCGAATGAGGCTACTGCTCTTAAGCTTCTTATAACACTTCGTAAAGATACCCGGTCTTACACTCCTAAACATCCTATTATTGAGTTGTGTCTTTTTCTCATCTTTCTACTACATATCTTAATTTTGCTTCTACCTTATCTTTTGTGTCAGTACCTACCTCCTATCAAGAGGCTTTACTAAATCCTAGGTGGGAAAAAATTATGAATAAGGAAATGGCTGCTTTCATCATAGTTAGACTTGGGATTTGACTATTCTGCCTTTTGAGAAGCAGGTCGTAGGCTGTCGGTGGGTCTATGATGTGAAGTTTCTTCCTAATGGACAGGTAAAGTGGTTGAAAGCTCAACAGGTTGCCAATGGCTTGGGCTTTACCAGACACTTGGGATTGATTACTTTGAGACTTTTTGGGTTGCTCAATTTCATTCCGTGCACATTCTTTTGTCTGTGGCCGTGGTCAAGCAGTGGTCATTATATCAGTTGGACATTAAGAACGCCTTCTTACATGATGATCTACTAGAGAAGGTTTTATATGATTCGGCCACCAAAATATGAGATTCAGGGAGCCTTCAAGAATGTGTCGACTCAAGATGGCTATTTATGAGTTGAAGCAGTCAACTCGTGCTTAGTTTGACAAATTCAATTCAGCTGTCGCTCAGTTGATTTGAAAAGTTGTGTTTCTGATCACTCTCTATTTGTACGACACTGATCTGTGAGTAGCATTATTTTGGTAGTTTATGTGGATGACATTGTGATATTTGATGATGATCAACATTTACTGTCCTTAAGAAGTATTTGAACATTCTTTTTCATATGAAGGATCTTGTCACCTTCATTACTTCCTTGGGTTAAGGTCGTCCGCTCTCCGCAGGGCCTCTCTGCCTCAACAAAAGCATCTCACTAACTTATTGACCACATCGAATATGTTGGGTTCTCGACGAGTTAACACACCGATGGATCTTGTTGTTCAATTCGATTAGAATTTAGGAGATGCTCTCAAGGATCCATATAGATATCGCAGATTGATTGGGAAACTTGTCTACTTGACTGTTACTAGACCAAACGTTACATTTGTTATTGGGGTGTTAAGTCGATATATGCAGACTCCTCGTCAACTTCACTACGATGTTGCATGTTGTGTCTTGCGATATCTTAAGGGAGGCACCTGGTAAAGGCTTGTTTTATCGGCCTTCTTCTCATCTCCATGTAGCTGGTTATTTTGATGCTGACTATGTTGGGGATCCTACTGACCGTAGATCGATTAGTGGGTATTGTATGTTTGTGGGCGGCAACCTGGTCACTTGGTGCAGTAAGAAACAGACTATGGTTGATTGCTCTAGTGTTGAGGCTAAGTACCGAGCTATGGCTCACATAACTTATGACTTGATTTGGATCCAGTCATTACTGTCCGAAATGGGAGTGGTCTTTAATCAATCGATGGTCAAGTATAGTGATAATCGACAACTATGTATTTTGCCAACAATCCTATATATAATGACAGGATGAAGCATATTGAGGTTGATTATCACTTGATTCAGGATATGGTTATGGCCAAGCGAATTGTCACGTCCTATGTTACTTCTGGAGCTCACCTCGGTGATATTTTTACAAAAGTTTTGTTTCGGCGGCCTTTTCGGCTGTGTACCAAACTGGGCATGATTGAAATCAATGCTCTAGCTTGAGGAGTATTAGAGTATTAGTTAGGGACATATGTAATTTTCCCTTTTCTATTTTTGCTATGCAATAAACCTAGGCACACCCATCTGGGTTATGCCATCTCTTCCCCATGTTGACAAAGATAAAGGCGGGGACATGAAGAAACACAACCCAACTGTGGGACTTCAGAAGGTTTACTCCAGGTTGTTTAGGCTCGATTTATTTCCAATTTCTCCAGCCTAGTTAAAGATTTGTCAAGTTTGTGTCTTGCATCTGAATTAAAAAGCACCTAAGCTAAGGGTGAGTGTCCAGCTCATGCTTAGTCCAATATCAAAAGTACTATGGGAATATATTACTTTATGAACTATCGTCCCTAATTGCCTAATGACTAACTGCCTCTTAAAAAAAACCCTTTAAAGAGAGTAAACACCCCCCCCCCCCCCCCCCAACAACCAAAAAAAAAAATAGCTTTCTCGATAAAGGTTTCAGCAAATTAGGATCTATATGTCATCCAATTTCACCACAAGAGGTTGTATGACCAGCCTTATGATCATTATCATATGTCCGTCACAGTCAATATTGTGAATAATGTTCATCATCCACTTCATGATTGTTGTTCTATGGAAGAGAACATTGAGTTTTGTCTTCTTTAAAACCTTTACATTGCCACCATGTGACCTATTCATAGGTATCAATCAGATCATGTTGGGAATCTTTGAGATAGGAGGCACCTGGCCTAGAGGGTGGATTATCACTTTCTGCAACCTCTCTTCTCTAGACCCACTAGAAAGGGATCTTTCTAGAGAGTAATGAAGCCGAAGTTGTGTCTTTCTCCATTTTACTAAGAACCTAGTAAGTCTCTTAAATTTGGTCAAAACCCACAGAACCAACTTGTTGCTTGCCTCCAGCAAACCTATAGGGAATTGCCTGCTCCCAACAAACTAAAATATGCAATTATCAGTCACTTCTTTCTGAACCTAAACTGTGTAGGTTTTTCTTTTGATAGGTCTTAGAGAAGAGGAGCCGCATAATAAGCCTTAAATATGCTTATTTCAACATGAAACCCCTAACTAACAGAGAGAAGCTAACTTGGGGTTAAGTGTTTGGCTTGACCAAGTGAATTGCTGGAAAATAAACCTTTCCATGAGGAGCCAGCTAATGAGTTCAATAAACTCCTGTCCATCCATAACAAAACAGTACTCATGTGTAAACCTGGGTAATACGTACTCATGTAATCATTCTTCCCAGAAATAAATAACATATCAGATGCAGGTGTGCACATGTAATATAACTTCTATGAAGTTTTTGTTTTCAGTTTCGCATATTCTATCGTCGCAAATACAAAGAACTTTGGAAGCCCAAATGACTATGAAATGCAATCATTGACCTGATTGTATAATTTCTAAGCACCCCAGATACATTTCAAACTCTAGTCTTTGCCTAGTTCTCAAGCGTTCACCATGAATTTTATCTTCAGCTTCGACTATTACTTATTCAAACATACTACCCATTGTGGACGTTTTCCCTTTGATCTTCATATGTTTTTTCCAATCACATGTTTTTTTTGAACAAAAATTAGAACAGTTTTTTACTAGAGCGTCTTATTTTAAGATATATGACCTTTAAGCATAAATTTCTCCCTCTGACTTACACTCTATGCAATTGACGTAACATCTCTTTTATGAACTTCTAGTTCAAACCTTCAAACCTTTTAACATCCTTTTCTAAGGATAGTGGTTGTTGATATGTCATCCTTGGAAGGGTTTTTTTTTTTTAATCATTAGTTTCTTTCACTCATAACTTTTTGAAACTTACTTCAATATAATAATTTAACTCTTTACTTTTAAATTCTCTCTCCATCCACTTAGGTGATTTAATCTTGGATCTCAACAACTTGTTAATGAATACCATGCCCTCAAACTGGATACAGTAACAGACTATTCTCATCTGCACTACAATTACTCACACAACATGATTATGCAATTTACGTACCCAATCACTCTATTGCCCACACAACAAAGAAGTCTGTGACAACTATTATCCCGATTTGATTTTATATCCTCTATGTTGTGTGGTTCACTCTTGTGCTTCCTTACAACAGATATCACTCTTATGAAGTTTATTTGATATCAACCTAGTCCAAGATATTGTGACAGAGAAACTCCTTTTGAGAGTAAAACACACTAAAAAATTAAACATCCAAAATATGTCTTATGAGAAATGACTAAGAAAACACCAAATGCAAAAAACATGATCTTTTTACAGACATGTCAGATGTTGACAGTCACAGAAAGAACTAAGTGAGCAAATTCTATAAATATTGTAAAATATCTCATAACAAGATCATATAAGCCTATGTATATTCCTTATATATACATGAGTTAATCAGCAAGAATAAAGAATTCATGTTTCAGTAGTTAATATGATTTGATTGATCCACAATTGCAGACTCCACTCCAGGCACTCAGCCCATATAAATAGGCAGTTCCTCATCACTAAGTTCATAGTAAAAAGGTAAAGGAACCAAAACTGGTGAAGTAGTATGATGAGTGGACAAGACATGAGTCAGGAAATTAAATCAACATTGAGTAGAAGAAGAAACCACCATAACTTTGTTTAGTTTAAAAGAAAAATCTAAAAAAATAATCAAGGTAGAACAATTTCCTTCTCTATTAACATAATAGAGGTTGGCAAAAATAAACAAGAAGAAAACTTCTTCTAATATTTTACCTAACAAAATCTCCTTTTAAAGCTGGAGTTCCAGAGTATTGGATGCTTATTTCATCTCCATGATTAGCCCACACTGAAAATAATAGACACAACTTGTAACATTATAATGTTATAATGTGAAGCTGCCAGATGGCTTCAAGTAGAAATCTTTGCAACCCCATGCTCAATCCCAAGACTGAAAAGACACCAAAGAAACTTGTATAGAACAATATGAACACTTACAAATCTTAAAGCTTCTGTCAAAATGAGGATAGGCGCTGATGGAGTCATTAGCATTAAAGGCTCCTATTTTCTTCAGTTGGCTTTCCATTATTTTTCTCCCAATCATGCTCTGAAAAATGTAAGTTACAACATCATCATTAAAAATTATTATTCATTTAAAGGATCATAAAGAATAATAAATCAACAATAACAACAGTACAGAAACATAGGAAGGATAAAAGCAAACAAAAGCTTAAATAGTTAGGCTAAAAGTTAGGCTAAAAGTGGTCAAAAAGGAGGTAGGCCAGAGGTTCAAGGCACAAGGAAAACAAAAGGAGGTAACGCTGTCCCCCCCCCCCCCCCCCCCAAAAAAAAAAAAAAAAAAAAAAAACCATAGTCATAACCAGTAAATATTATATTCTTCAGTTGGTTGTCCATTTATTTCTGCCAATCATGGTGTCGGGTCCCAAGTTTTATAAATTCCTTCTATGTTGAGTTCTTAAACATAGAGAAGATAGTTGATTGGTGAATAGGGACTCAAACCGTGTGTGTGTGGGGGTGTTTGGGGGAGGGGAGGGTGTTTGGGGGAGGGGTTGGGAAGGGGGAGAGAGAGAGATGGCTACTTCCGAAAGGATTGAGGGTCAAATCCTTCCCATTCAAATCCAATCATAAGCCATCAAAATAGAAAATCCACTCCATTCAAGTTTATCTACATCATTAACCGTCTAAAAAAAATCAAGTGACTCTAAGATCTTCTTCCTATACATCTACATCTAGTAGGCACATAATCGAAAGTCAAAAGTAGCATGTTCTTTAAATATGTGGTTTAGAATATATGAAACACAATAATATTGGTCTTAAGTGTTTTAAATTGTTTTGATCATGATAAAAGGTTTTGAGTAACAATATGCATGCAATCAACCATAGATCTAAGTCTCTCTCTCTCCCCCCGAGTATATGATTCAACACGAACCACCTAGCGGTAGATTGATAGAAACCTCAAGTAAAATACCACGTGCACACACGTGTATAGCTAGTTATACTCTATGGAGAAAAGACCTCATTTACTTTACCCTTCTTTTATAGATAAAGTAGGGACAAATCGCCGCCTGAAAGAGAGGATAGCTCACATGATTAACGACTTAGATGTGAGGAGAATTTGGCCCACCACATTTACATTTAATCTCTTCTTCATTCCCATGCAAATCAAAACCTTTCGTTGCAAAATGCCCCTCTAACTTCCTCTTCCATTACAAACAAAAGAAAATTTGAATCCAACAGTCCGAAGGTTACTCTCTCGTCTCTCCCTCTTGTTCCCACCTCAACACCAACTCTTTTCTAGCAACTGCTAAAATATAGGTTGGCAGCAAAGTTCCGTTACAGCTCCCACCTCTCCCTCCCCTACTTCTGGCTTTGAGAACAGATCGTTGAAGTGTGAGACAACAACCACGTGCCAAGTTACCTAATAATTCTTGTTGATCATGTAAAGTAGGATACTATTAGTGTTCACTTAAACTAGTTTATCTCTTGAACCATGATGTACTCTAGCTATCTTTCTCCAACGAAAAGAAAACCTGAAATAACATGTCTTGAAGTCATAATTGTGAAAACCTAAAAAATATATGCTTCAACAGTCAGCAGAACTTTTGGATTTTGGTGTCGTTGCAGTGAGATTAAGATGGAATTAGGGCTACTCAGTTGAAAACCTAAGTGGATGCACATCTTAAGAGGACTGATGAAAGAAAGAATGATGCTGCACCTCATATGTCCATTGTCAGACAACAAAAAGGGTGTTCAACAATCATTGCTTTTAGGAATGATTAAATTAGTTAAAACTCTTTCGGCTGGCAAAGAATAAGCACAAGATGGTTACTGTTATAACTGTCTATAATGGATGATTAACTTAAATCTGAGGATTTACATAACTCAAAGTTACCAATCTCAAGTCAAATTGTGAAGAATTTCATTCTTTTTTCATGGAAGTGGGTAGTATCATAATGAACAAAGAAAATTCTAAAAGATACATCCTCCAATGATTTTATAACAAAATGATAACCATAAGAAATAGTATCACATCACCTGTGTAACATTTGTTCGATCTAAACAGTCAATACAGTTTGTCCGTACAACACCAGTTTGTTCCTCAACTTTCTTACCTTCTGTGTTTGATAGAAAGTATCTGCAAAATTCAAAAGAAATAGAGCATAAATACATTCTAAAAATTTATTACTTAATGTAGAAGCAGAGGCAATCACAAACGCAAATTAATAGATAAGTGAGAGAATCAGATATTAAAAAAATAGTAATTAAACAAATACTTTATTGAAATAGAAACTGTAGAACTGTGAAAACAGGAATATTCCTCCATATTATGAATTTAATATTTAGGCAATTGTCATATAAAAGATTCTGCATTTCAGATTCAATAAATGATGCGCATAGAAAATTCTCGGTGGCATCTTGACCACTGGGTCTTGCACACAATTCTCCTCGCCATTAAAATTTTTGGTTAAGTGAGATAAGTAATGGCTTAGGAGTTGTTGAATGAATCAATTCTCATTCACACAGAAAACAAAGCTAGCATTTCTGATTTACGGAAAAGTCAAAATTTTCAAGCATTCAGATACATGAGATCAGAAATTTATCATACAGATTGACACCAAAATTTATCAACATCAGAATGAACCAGGGCAGATTGCCCCTGCATTAGGACTTCTGTCATTTCAAAAGATCACCAAATCTTTCTTAAGTTCACCCCGATGCTTGTCGGTTTACTTTTCAATTAATATTAGAAATGTTTAGGTGTCTCATATTTGATAAGTTCAACTGTCTAATTTCTATTGAAGAACTTGATGCAAACTTTTCCTAAAATTATTTTCCTGTAAAAATATAAAGGGCAAACCGGTAAACTTTACTAAACTCCCCTGAGTTTATGGCTGAGTCACATAAACCCCTGGCCTTGTTAAGTCATCAGTAACCCACCACCCCCCCCCCCCCCCCCAAAAAAAAAAAAAAGAAAAAAGAAAAAGAAAAAAGAAAAAAAAAAAAACCCAAGAAAAAAGAAGTCCCAAAAAAGAAAAAAAAAAAAACAAACACACACACACACACACACACACACACAAAGGAAAAGAAAGTGTACATGTGTTGCATCTATCCCTTCCCTCAATTGGGTGTATCACACGACCTCTATTTGGTTTCTCGATGAAAATGGCATCTCCTATTTTAATATGAATTAGGAAAATTTGAGATTACTTGTTGAAATGCCCCTTAAAACCTGATTAACTCGGATTAAACTAAAAGGTTAGAATTAGTAACTTTAAGCCCAACTTTCACAATATTGGTTAACTAAATATGAAAAGCAAGCAGTTGCTGAACATGAGGTGATCAACTGCGGCAAGTTAAAATTCACTTTGAGAAAGCTTGAAAGCTGAAATGATACTCAAGTTAAATATTCTTGTTGTGGTGGATAAAACTCCATCACAAGCAATTGGACGCCCTCGATCGAACTCCGTCACAAGCAGGTTGGGAGCACCGGTATGGCGCCGGGCTAAGACCCTCAGGCATGAGAATCAGTAATTGATAATAAGAAGGACCGACATAGGGAAAATGCCGGTGTATTATGAAAAGTAGTGGTAGGGTGTATGTGCTCTGAGAATTAAAAGAGCAACCACCTTTCTTATTAGAGAGTGAGGTGTATTTGTACCTAACAAAGGCGGCGGAGTAGATGTTGATAGATATAGATATTCTACTGTTCGGTTTGAATCTACTGATCCTTGTAACTGTCGAGACCGTATCCAAGTTGTTAGGATTAGTGTGCTGGAGGTTTATCGATTGCCCTCTCCATTGCTCTGTTTAGCTATAAGGTGACTTTGGACGAGAAAAAGGATAGTCATGTAACAGATTCCGCGATTAAAAGAAGTCTGCCTCGATTTGTCTGTGGTGATGGATAAAGTTGCCACGTGGCAGAACATTCAGTCACGAGTCGAGTCGGCTCTGATTGGCTGTATGACTGGACTCTGGGGCAATAGATGTCTTCAGAGAATAAGTTATAGTGTAGCTGTCGATAGGATGCCGGCGGCTCCGGAGAGGCTTCCGAACGCCTTCTCTTGTTCTTTTGGAGAAGACGTGTCATGATCCTGATAAAGGTCAAATTTTGACCACTACAAATGCCCCCTCCTCTTCCGCGCTTGTCTGAGCAGACAGATGGGAAGTGGGGAAGCGGAGTCGATGGGGAGAAGTCTTTTGTCTTCATCTTTGATGCCTCGTATAGATAATCATCCAGAATATCTCTGTGCATTTATTGCGGATCTTCAAGATTGACAGGAAATCCATGCCTCTGACTGCCAATTATCGTCAAGTTGCGTCAGGAGTCGATTCGAATACTCGAACCATTATGACCGCCAATGTGACTTCCTGCGTCATAATGACTAAGTGGCAACGGTTAGCTTTCCATCTCCTTGATTGGGATCTTTTCGGGTTGTGGGACAACTTTTCAGGGGCTTGTGTGTTTTCCAAGAAATCACCTTGATAGCGATGAACTCACTCATCTGTTTATAAATTGGAAAAGATCATCTTCACCTTCTTTAAGCTTCTTCAAAATACATCAAAACCTTGACTTCGTTACAGCTTCTTTCCTGAACAGTTCGCCCTGCTTTCTTCCTTCCTTTTCGTCAGATGGAGGAAAGAAAAGGAGGGGAGAGAATGAAAATGATGAGAAGGCTCTTGTTCTCTGAGAGTCTGGTCAGTGCGTCGCATTAGTAATCGTGAAAGACCTGTTGTAGCGCATTAGTTGCCGTGAGTCCGTGACAGAGTGTCGCCATCGAGGGTGACAGGAAAGATTCTTGCTTCAACTTGATCGGGCGATCTGGTTTTCACTTCGCTAAATCTTGGGCAAGCAAGCTTCGACCTTGAAGGTTGGCGGCTCTTTTCTTGTGGCATGCACAAGGAAAAAGGAGGAGCTCATCGGCTGGATGCATCGATGAATCACACTCCTCTTCCTGGAGAGTTCGGAGCTCCCCAGCAGGACACCTCGGGGGAGATGTGATACCATCACATTCTTCTTGTGTGTCTTGCAGGCCTCAGTCTGGTCGGATTCGCTGCCTCGCTCTCGAAGGGCTTCCTAAGAGTCTATCTCATTCTTCTTGAAATTTAAGGAGAATGGTGGCATCAGTTTGGCAGTCTTGGAGGAGTATACGGCACAGAAAAGAAAAAGTTTTTCACTCGAGGAGCCTTTACCTCCGATGAACAAATCTTTGTTGTGCAAAATCTCTTGGTTGTCTCTTTACTGATGTTGGAATCATTGGAGGGTGGCAGGGTGAAGAGGTATGACTTGTTCTGATAGATGTTCCCGGATAAGCGCTTCTTCGGAGTCAGAGCGAGGGGTTGACGGAGGTGAAAGGAACGGAGCGTCTAGATTCGAATCTTCTATATTTCTTTTCAAAAATATAAACACATAGATGTAAAGGAATTCTTTTATTACACTCGTTAGATGTAACACAATAAATATAATGGAATATTTTTCGAATGAAAATAGTTATGTTTGGATCTTGCCTGGATGACATTTTCCAGAAGGCTTTTGGATATGATATGATCATATATCTATCTCTTTCTTCGGTGTGATTGGTTTCCCAATAAGAATTTCTTCAGAGTTTCAGAGCGAGGGGTTGACAGAGGTGGAAGGATCAGAGCGTCTGGATTCGGATCTTCTGTATTTCTTTTTCAAAATATAAACACAGAGATATAAAAGAATTTTTTGTATTATACTTGTTAGATGTAACACAATTAATATAATGGAATATTTTTGGAATGAAAATGACTATGTTTGGATCTTGCCTGGATTGCATTTATCATAAGGCTTTTGGAGCTGATATGATCATGCCTCTTCGGAGTGTTGATCTCTTTCTTCAGTGTGGTTCATTGGAAACGAAGTGTCTTGGTGAGTTTGCGTTGTTATTTCTGAGTGGGGATAATCCCATCAGCGATACCTGCAAACTTTGGACTCCGAATGGGGGAGATCCTAGTAGCGGAGTGGATCCGCAGTCATCTCCGAGTGGGAGTAATCCCGACAGCAGAGCGAAGAACTTGACAAGATTCTGATTGTGGGACAATCCCATAAGTAGAGTGATCCCCATTCGTCTCCGAGTAGGGGTAATCCCATATGCGGAGTGAAGAACTTGGCAGAATTCTGAGAGACAATCCCATCAGGAGAGTGGGTCCGTAGTCATCTCCGAGTGGGGTAATCCCATCAGCGGAGTGGCGAACTTGGCAGAACTCTAAGTGGGGACAATCCCATCAGCAGAGTTGGTATGCAGTTATCTCCAAGTGGTGATAATCCCATCAGCAGAGCGGTAAACTTGGCATGATTCTGAGTGGAAAACAATCTCATTAGCAGAGCGAGTCTACAATCATCTCTGAGTGGGTGTAATCCCATCAGCGGAGCGGCGAACCTGGCAACTCTAAGTGGGGGACAATCCCATCAGCAGAGTAGGTCTGCGTCTGCAGTCGTCTCCAAGTGGGGTTATCCCATCAGTAGAGCGGCACACTTGACAGGACTCTGAGTGGGGGACAATTCCATTAGTAGAGTGGGTTTACAGTCGTCTCCGAAAAAGGGTAGTTCCATCAGCGGAGCAGCGAACTTGGCAGGACTCTGAGTGGGGACAATCCCATTAGCAGAGTTAATCCGCAGTTATCTCTGAGTGGTGATAATCCCATCAGCAGAGCGGCAAACTTGACAGGATCCTGAGTGGGAGACAATCTCACCAGCAGAGCGGGTCTGCAATCATCTCTGAGTGGGGGTAATCCCATCAGCGAAGCGGCAAACCTGGCAACTCTAAGTGGGGGACAATCCTATCAGTAGAGTGGGTCTGCGTCTGTAGTCATCTCCAAGTGGGGTTATCCCATCAGCAGAGCTGCGAACTTGATAGGACTCTGAGTGGGGGACAATTCCATCAGTAGAGTGGGTTCGCAGTCGTCTCTGAGTAAGAGTAATTCCATCAGCGGAGTGGTAAACTTGCAGGACTCTGAGTGAGGAACAATCCAATCAGCACAGTGGGTCCACAGTCGTCTCCGAATGGGGGTAATCCCATCAGCGAAGTGACGAACCTTAGACTCCGAGTGGAGGACAATCCCAGCAATAGAGTAGCATAGGCAGAGAACAACTGCCAGCGGTTCATCTTATAGGCTGATGTGTGTGTTATCATCTCCGAGTAGGGTAAACCCATCAACAAAACGTGCAAATATTAGGGGCTCTAAGAGTAGGTAATCTCAACAACAGAGTGGGGGCTTCGAGCGAGGGACAATCCCACAGCGGAGGATTTCGACTGCCCATGGGCTAGTTGAGAGGGAGCCCGTAGGCGAGTGCTTGTGTTACCGTCCCCGAATGGGGGAGATCCCATCAGCGAAACGTGCAAACTTTGGACTCAGAGTGGGAGAATCCCAATAGCGGAGTTAGGTTCACAGTCGTCTCCGAGTGGGGGTAATCTCATCAGCAGAGCGATGAACTTGGCGGAACTCTGAGAGGGGGTAATCCCAGCAGCAGAGTAGAGACTCCGAGCAGGGGACAATCACACAGCAGAGGGTTTAGACCGCCCGTGGGCTAGTCGAGAGGGAGCCCGTATGCGGGTGCTTGCGTTATCGTCTCTGAATGGGGGAGATCCCATCAACGGAGCATGCAAACATTTGACTCCGAGTGGGGGAATCCCAGCAGCGGAGTTGGGTTCGCAGTTGTCTCTGAGTGGGATTAATCTCATCAATGGGGCGGCAAACTTGGTGGGACTCTAATAGGGGTGATCCCAGCAGCAAAGTGAGAGAATGGTTAGGAGCAAAATGTAATTTTATTTTATGATTAAAATAAATACATGAAATTTAACTGAAATACAGGGGGTGTTACCGGTGGAGGTACTCTCCTGTCTTCATTGGATGGATCAGATCACTCAATCGCTTGTACTGGGTGATTATGTGTCGCGGTTGGGTAGTAGGCAGAGCGCTCGGCTATCCTGCATCGGAGGCTGCCTTGGGGGTAAGTACGTACTCTTTGAGGAAGTCTTGACGAACAAGTCCAGGTATTTCTGGAGGCTTCTGCAGTGGACGGTCTGGTGTCCCTTACTGTTATGATAAGAACAATATTCTTTCGCTCCGGGGAGTGTAGGGTTGTATTGGATCGGCTTGGGCGCTTTACACACGGATGGCCCTTGATAGCATTGAAGACTTCGTTGATGGGGAGTCTCAGCGGAGTGAAGTGCTCTTCCATCTTGAAGGCTTGAGTGTATTCGGTGAAAAGACCGAAAATGCATGTCTTTTGTAAGCGGATTGCCCCCGATTCAGATTAGTGACATTGATTGGAGCTTCATGTTGTGACTTCAACTTCTTTGTCATTGTTGCATTTGAGAAACTGGTGGGTAGAGCTCTTCATCGCTTCCTCCAACTGGAGTAAAGTTGGGCACGAGAAAGGACCTCACTCATCTGAGTGACATTATGCTTCAGCAGGTGCTTGCATAGAGGGTGAGAAATCTGCAGTCAGCGATGAGAAATCTGCAGTCCGGTGATGAACGCGAGTGCAGAGACATGTTAACCGCAGTTCAGAATCTTCGCGAACTGGTTCTGAAAGTAGCTGATGTACGACTTGAGGTTGTCACTCTGTCTCATTTTGACAGTGAGAAGGTGGTGGTTATTCTTCTTGACCTCAAGGAATGCCTCAGTTATCTCCTCGAAATTGTGAAGCGAACGTCACGGCAGAAAATAAAATCAATCTGAGACCATACCTTTCAGATAGACGGAAAGGTCACGCACATGAGCAGATCATTATGACAGTAGACCACCATCTTGTCTCAAAAATGCCTGATATGTTGCATTGGGTCGCTAGCTCCAGAGTAGTAATCGAAGGTCGGAGTCATAAATTTTTTCGAGAATTCACATTCCAGAAACACTTTGAAGAAAGGAGAATCAGAGACCTTGGCGGTGACATATTTCGGTCTGCTAAGAAGTTGCAGCTTAGCTTTCTCGATCCGTCTTTGGACCAACTCGTCGAGGATTCAAATGTAGGGGAACTCCTCGATCCTCCTCCGAATTTGCTCGTGTTGAACTCCCGCTAGGAAACGAGGTGAATCAACTTCGTCGTCGGAGCGATCTTCGTGCAGGGGAGAAATTGGTCTGGATTGCCTCAGGTTCGTGATAGGCCCGTCGACCCGAGTCTCCAGGCTCTGTTTGTCTTCCGACTGTGTCTTGACCTGGGCTCTTTGGAGGGCGGCGATCTGCGTATGGAGTTGGACGCTAAGTTGCTTCAGCGCCTCATGTTCATGGGTGGCGTTTTCGCGGTCGGGAGCTGCCTGCTCTCGATCGCGATCTCACCAGGCTTGTTGCTCCATCTGCTCCTTTGTATCTTCAAGCATCTAAAGAATCTAGCCCTCGTATAGCAAAGACGCGTGGGCGTTGGCAGTTGCCCTCTAAGATGAGGAGCCAGTGTCTTCTGCGGCACGTTCGCGATGTTCATGGGTGGCATTTTTGCGGTCGAGAACCGCCTGCTCCCGATCACGATCTAACCGGGTTTGTTGCTCCTTCATCTGCTCCTTCGTATCTGCGAGCATCTAAAAGATCTGGCCCTCATACAGCAAAGACGTACGGGCGTTGGTGGTTGCCCTCTGAGAAGAGGAGGCCGGTGACTTCTGCGGCACGCTCGCGATCGATGGTGTATGGAGGGATCATACCCCCGGCGATGGTGTTGGTCCTGCCTTTGGACAGGGCACCGTTGTGGGTGATCGTTTGTTTCTTCGGGGCCATCGATGCTAGGGGAGAGGCTTTCTGAGGAAGGATAAGGGTTTGAGTTAGATGGGACGAAGATCTTAAGTGTAAACTCAATCTCTCAATGAAAGCACCAATTTGTGGTCGATAAAACTCCACCACAAGCAATTAGACGCCCCCGATTGAACCTGTCAAAGCATAAAGAGAAAGAAAGCGCCTTTCAGCTTAGGAGCACTGATATTATGCCGGCCTAAAACCGTCAGGTGTGAGAGTCAATAATTGGTAATGGGGAAGACCAATATAGGAAAACTGCTGGTATATTGTGAAAAGTGATGGTAGGGTTATGTGTGATATGTGCTATGAGGATTAAAAAAGTGACCACCTTTCTCATTGGAGAATGAGTCGTATTTGTACCTGACAGAGGCGGTGGAGTGGATGAGGATAGATGCAGATCATCTACTGTTCAGTTTAAATCTGCTGATCCTTATAACCGTTGGGACCGTATCCAGGTTGTTAAGATTGGTGTGTTGCCAATTGCTATCTACAACTGCTCTTCTTAGCTATAAGGTGGCTTTGGACAAGGAAGATAGAGTCGCGTAAGAGATTCCGCAATTCGAAAAAGTTCACTTCAATGTGTCTGTGGTGATGGATAAAATTGCCACGTGGCAGAACATTTGATCCGAAGTCGAGTCGGCTCTGGGTAGATGTACAACTTCGGACTCTAGGGCAAGAGATGTCTTCGGAAAGGCAGTGATGGTGTAACTGTCGCTGAGATGGAGGTGGTTTCGGAGGGACTTCCGAGCGCCTTCTTGTGTTCTTTTGGAGAAGGACGTGTGTCACAATCCTGATAGAGGTCAAATTTTGATCACTACACTCGCCAAGTGGATCTCATAAATTTGGAGATATCAGAAAGGGAGGTGCTTTTGTTGTCACGATCAATGGTGAGAGGAAATAACATCTGATATGGAAGAGGGGGTTGAGCTTGTATCTCATAAGTTACATTCAAATTTTGCATTGTGCTTTTTTGCATGTACAGAACACGTGTTTCCCAAACCCTATGATTTTATTACATATAAGATGGATCATACTTGCATCAATCTCCATCATTTCTTAGTTCCACTGATTTTGAGAAAATTTTAATTTGATAGTAATAATACAAAAACCTCACAGTTCTGTACTATGATTTTGGACCCGTGCCATAGGAGTTATTTGTGGTACTGCGGACCTGTTTTCACCAGAGTTTGTGGTTTTTTACGACCGCATTATTAAGATATAATCATGGCCACAATTGGTAAAACTGTTAAGAATTTTCAAACTAACTATATGTTTACTTTGCCTTCCATATAAGATTAGTTGTGTATCCACTTTTGCTTTGGTTTTCTGTTAAGACTACCAGGGAGTTAATGGGCATTCCACATTGTTGATTATATCAATTTCATATGCTTGCTAATTACTGGTCAGTACATCAATGAGATATTAGTTACTTGCTGAGGAAATTGCTCATCCATTATTTCGCACATTTCAGATTGTCACTATCTCAAGGGTCCAGTATAAGGAGTTATGTAGTTGTTCAAGATCTCCTAATTGCTCAGTTCATTTTGCAGAGATCATAGTTTTAAGCAAGGATGGACCTCATAGGCCGATAATGATATGTATCTGCCGAATCGTCTCAGATTTTGAGGTATAAGCAAGCAACCTAAAATCTTGGGTCCGGGCAATTTAAGGTGTTTATGGTTCATAATAGTTCATACTTTTTTTGATACATGGAGTTTTGGCCTGATATATATATATATATATATATATATATATATATATATATATATATATATATATATATATATATATATATATATATATATATTGGTTGATATGTCTGGAAACCCCCCGATATAGAAGAGGAAACAAAACGCAGATTGGGCATAAGTGGGCTACGCCACCTGGCATGTAGATGTGTAGGTTGGTTTGTTCTACATGTATTGGGTAGGTTGGCTCACTACCAACACAATCACCTAAATGGAATGAAGACCCCATTTGGGAATCAAAATCCCTAATTCATCCTTCCACTCTCCACCAGTGAATGAACTTGCTCCTTCCCTCATCAGCTATTCCTGAGTCAGTGGTAGCTCCAGAACCAATTCATGTATATTGACTAGTGAGTAGCAACTTCTAAGCAGTTAATCAACGGCAACGGTGACTTCTATCTTATCATTTTATTCCTTTACTTTTTTTTCCTCCTTGGCAGCGCGCAGTGTGGGGGAGGCTCTTTAATTCCTGCATTTCAGTTTTGACGTAAATGGAATGATCTGCTCTTTTCCTTTTTAATATTTTCCTTTTTAGTCTCTCTCGCTCCATTGTTCGACCATTACTTTTACGTCTATAGTATCAGTGCACAAGATACTTGCTCCATCTCGGGAACATACACATCAGGAGCCGTGTGCTTACCATTCAACCATTATGTTCATTTACATTGATTGTGATGTCATTTCACATTGGCTCATCCAAACTAGTGTTTCTTATTACATCTGACCATTAGTTTTTGGCACATGCAGCGGAAATTAAATTGGTGTAAAATAAATCTATTAAAGATTTTTTTAAAAAATATATAATTTAATAAAATTTATTAAGTTTGGTTTCTGTTTTTCATAAGAAACCTTGTTACTATGACAACTTCATTTAAATTTTAGGTTAGGAAAATAGATCAGTTAAAGATTTTTTATGATTTAGATTTCCCATATTGATGAGGTTCCTTCATTTAAATTTTAGGTTGGGAAGATAGATCTATTTAAGATTTTCTATGATGTAGGCTTCCCGTATTGATGAGGTTCCTTTGATTCGAAAAATGACTTATTATTATTACTGACTTTACTCTTTGTGATAACCTATCACTAATTGGAAATTTTCATAGAATGAAAACAAAAGTCTACTTCTACGAAGAAAAGGAAAAGGACAAGAAAATTACATAAGAGAATATATATCTTCTTCCTCCTATTCTTTTTTAAATATCATTTCTACTTCTCTCTACAGTGTGTCTTCTGCTTTGAATATCTTCATAAGAGAATTGTATATCTCTATCTTTAAATGAGAAAGAAAATGACTGTTAATCTTTTGCTTTGTTTTTTTTTTTTCTGTCGAATGCGAAAACTGAGGCACCCTGCAAGTGTGTGTGTGTGTGTGTGTGTGTGTGTGTGTGTGTGTGAGAGAGAGAGAGAGAGAGAGAGAGAGAGAGAGAGAGAGAGAGAGAGAGAGAGAATATATTTTATTCTGGTATTAGAGGATATTTGTTGCTTTTTTTAATTGAATGCCATGGAGAGGATACGATTATTTTTCTTTTTATTATCGTATGCGGTGGGGGGGGATGTATCCTAATTTCCCTCCCTATTAAATGATGAATCTCTTTACTTAAAGTTTCTTTATAAGACAGAGATCAGATAAGAATCTTTATTTAAAATGGACAGTTATAAATAAAGAATTATGAAAACTTCTACACTAATAGTTAGGTTTAGTTTGGAACGTGAGTCAAAGTGAATCATTGCCAAGTTACAAACCCAATCAAAAAAGTTGTAGTTATAACAGTAGAGATTATGTAATATTAATAATCAGATAACATAAGTAACCAATTACTTCAATTCTCTTTCAAACATATTAACAAAAATAATCAATAAGTCATGATTAATATATATATATATGGTTATTTATATATACATATATATCTCGTATCCTTGAACTGCCTGTGTCCTTATTTTTGGAAAACTTTCATACTTTTTTCCCCTTTGCACTATTTAGTACTTATATGCTCCTCATGAATTTGAGCCTCCATTGATGTCCACTTTCATGTCCCAATTAAGGCTTACGTTACCCCCTAATTTCAATCTTACTCACAATAGCTCGATATAAGTCTTTGTAGCCGGATACAAGCCTTCTTGGTAAACACAAGTTTAAGTGTGCGTCCATTCGATGTGTCCCAAATCTAAAATTCAAAAGAACATTAATGGGGTAATTGGAGCAATTTATTTATTTATTTTTCAATTATGCTGGTTTTCTAACTTAAATTATAAATTGGTTGATAACTAGAAGTTGGATTATTGAAACTATTTTCTAAATCATTGACAACGGATAATTGAGATTTCTAAATCATTAAAGATAACTATTTGTTATTGAGAACAATATCAAAACAACTTTTCTTGATAAAGTTTGTCAAAAAGTCATTTTTTTTTAGTGCAACACTAGCTATCACATACCCTGTAATATATTATATGTAGATTACTATTGCACTAGCTATTGTGTTATAAAATTTCATCAAAACATGATAAAAACTCTATTAATTACTCTAAGAAAACATGTCAAATATTTCTAATTATCAGTAACTTTTATATATATTGTTTAAAATACTGTTAAGCAGCAATTGATACTTCCAATCTGAAATAGCTAACACCGGTACTATAAACATGTTGGCTAATGCTGATACTGAGATTTCGAACCTTTGCTTTAAGTAGTCATTTGAGAGACCAATGTAGTGAGGATTTCCATGTAATGGTAGTTTAAAGTATTGTAATTTTGAGGGGTTCTTTTAGTATTGCTCTGAGAGTTCAATTTAATGTGTATGAATTTCATCCTGCAAACATGTTGTCGCACTTTTGTACCCAACCTATGTTACAGGGTTAGTGTGTGTGCTAAGGGCAATCTTCTCTTTTAAAAGATTGTACATGATTCATATTATAAATTTTAAGAATTTATTAGCTAGATGTAGTACTAAATTGCACTCTTGTACCCAACCTATGTTGCAGGGTTAGTGTATGCTAAGGGCAATCTTCTCTTTTAAAAGATTGCACATGATTCATACTAGTATATTGCTGTCGGCGGTGAAAAATCGACCAACGGCGAAGAGAGAGGAAGAGAGGGATGAATTTGGAGGGAGGGAGGGAAGAGGAGGGTGTTGCGACGAAAGAGGAAGAGGGGGATGAATTTGCAGGTAGGGGAGGAGAGGGGGAGGGGATCTGATAGGATTTGTCGGAGGAAGAAGGAGGAGGAGAAGGAAGGGGCGGGGAGATAGGAGCCCGACGAAGGAGAAGCGATGACTACGGCAATGGCGGGCGACAACGATGGCGGCAAAGGCGCTGCTCTCTCTCTCTCTCTCTCTCTCTCTCGCGGAATGAAGACGGACAAATAAGACGGATAAAATTTGTGAAGGAGTCACGGGAGAAAACCTCGCTTCGCTCGGATTTGATTATAAATTTTAAGAATAACAGTTAAATGTAATACTAAAGAGGAGAAAGAAAATCAATTTTTTGAGGACATTCATACTTATTCCTTGTAATTACGTCCATATGATTCATGTATTTCCAAAATAAATTTAGGAATAGACAATTAGAAAGGCATTTAACAATCCTAAATAATAATAGGCACTAGATTTCACATGTGCTCCATGAAAATACATGGCCAAGCATATGCTCATAAGCCCCCCCCCCCCCCCCCCCCCCCCCCCCAAACACACATTAGAAACTTCATGTTGCTTGAATAAAAAAATGGAAAAAGGAAAATTATGTCAGTGAAGTTATAATAATTGTAGCTTGTACAAAATGATATATTAATTTGGCAGATAAATCAAACTATAAGGCATCAATTATAAATCTTATAAGAAGGAAGGTTCACGAATCCAAAATAAAGCATACCTGTGTTTATCAAGGTAATCCTCAATCTGATCATAAAGAAGAGAGAGTCGCTCAAAATGAATATGGCCACAAATCCGGTGGAAATCAAAATGCACATATCTAGAAATATAATAAGCCCTTAGCTCAAAGTTAAAAAAAAAAAAAAAGGAGAGCAAAGAAAAGAGATAAAAGAAACCAAAATCCAAAAGCTGGTATTACCGTATATTATCGCTAAGAATAGGCTGTATGGAATTTGCAAATTTCTCGCTCAAGCGTCCCTCGCTACCATGCTGATGTGTGAAAAAAGACCATAATGAAATAGTGATATAAGTATAATCCACAAATTAATCCAAGCACCTGAGATACTTGTGTCAATGCAAACAGTAACATGATGCATTACATAGCAGAGACATCAAATGAACTGGCAATTTCCTAAGATCTTATTATCTAACTTCTTGACAGTCAAAAAGGGGCACAGATTTGGCACTAATCATCGCTCGATACGAAAGGCTACAAATCAAGATATTCTGTAAGGCTTCATAGGAGTTTGTTAAACTGGTATAGATGATAACTCAACATAGCATACTGGTAGAATTACAGAGAATACATTATGCATTCATAGGTATCTGTCCATATTATTTATATAATTTTAAAAACATAAAGTATTTCTGAGATATGTACCTGCCCAATATCAATTATCAAAATTTCCATTTCTTTAGTAAGTTTTGTCACATTTATTAAAAATTCAAATTCAAGAGGATGTATATTATATAATACGTAAAAGAATGAATTGTGTATATCTGAGGTGATAACATAACTGTTTACTCAATGAAGCTATTTAATGTAGTAAATATAAGATAACATTTAACTGCTGCATTTGCTCGTGGCTAAACAATAGTCCCTGACAGAAGGACTCTTGTCATATTCAGATAGGTTAAGGATGGAATGTTTATATTAGAATTCGTATTAGACCACATATTAAACTAGACTATGAAAGATAATGCCGCATACTGCCCCATAAAAATAATATGTTGTAGTGTATGAATATTCATGCATACAATGCCAGGAACAGACCAAGAAGCATGTACCCATCTGTTGTATGCACCACACCATAAGACAACCAAAATTATAACAAGATGCTTACCATATTAGGTTTACATATCATTGAATTGAAATTATGTTGCATCAAAGTTCACTGTATAACTTGTTGCGGGAAAGTCGTGAAATGCATCACATTTCCTTACCCAAAAGAACGGGTATTTAGAGCACATATTTGGCAGATAATCTTGAGATGCATCACATTGCCAAGTGCAACATGGCAAAGGATTTACAAAGAAACCCTCTTTTAATTGTCAGAACTAGAAAATTAGACCTAGACATTTTTGTGGTGTGCAAAGCTGTATAGACTGAGCCAAAAGGTATCCTCCTTCCCTGCTTCTCCTCCCGTTGTTCCTAATGCTCTCTCCTGCTGTTGTTTCTCCTCCAGCATCTTGTTTCTTCACTTCCGTAAACTCAAACAACCCAAACTTAATAGTTTAAAACTAGGATCCTAACTTAAGATTTTGGATCATAACTTTGAGGATAGATTTCAGATCAAATTGAAAATTGAAAGCATCTATGAGTTTATTTGATATCTTCAAAAAAAAAAACCAAGTATATTTAGTTTTATAGGAAACAGATGTAAAATTTGTTTAATGTCAGCCATCTTGAGAAACACAGTGCAAAAATTTGTTACACCATAAAAAGAAATAAATTTAGATATGTTTTGTTTGATGGCAAAATTTGTTTGAAAATGCAACTGTAAGCATTTATGATAAAGTTCAATTTTGTAAATGAACAGTTTCCAACTTCAAGTGAGCGTTAGAGTTCGTCTTGAGTGTTAGTATCCAATGATAGGGAGGTGAGATTTAGTGGTTGCCAACAGAAAACATGTGCTAAAACTCAATGACCATTTGTGGAGAAAGAATATTATGTGTTAGTCAAGACGGAGAAAAAGCTAGAAAGAAAGAAAAATTTAGAGCAGAAGGAAGTAGAACAAGAAATAACCATTTTCTTCCTCTCCTCCCCTTCTGTATGTGTTAAATACTCATTTAGGAAACTAAGAATCAATGGTTGAAGTAGACTATTCATGTTCCCATTTTCCTTTAGTTGAGTTCTTACCAAAAGTCCATGCCATAACTCACATATATTCTTCTTAAATAGGAACATGGGTGCATGTAGCATACTTCACTATTTACAAGGAAAAAAAAAATTTGTTCAAATTTATAAAAATAGATCTCAAGTACATTAAAATATTGATAAGAAGCATACGGAACATTATTATACTTTAACAGAGTCAATAATCCTAATAAGAAAATAGATAAAGTTTCCCATCTTCTCTTGTTTGAAAGAGAAACTAATTAACTCAAGATTACAGACAAAAATAGCTGATTATTGTGGACTCAAAGACATTGGACTTGCTAGTACCTCCAGCTGCTACTAATGAATCAACGGCATATAGGGAAACCACAAAGTTGATGATGCAGTAAAAGGCTACAGAGTCAATGATGATCCTATAGGAAGATAAAATATGAACACCCTTTTCTCTCCTTGCCATCTATTATGAGTGAATGAGGGAGGAATGAGAGGAGGAGGCATGAGAGAGAGAGGTGAGACTTCTTCATTCTTTTCATGTTTTTGATTAATCAATGAGAGGGACCATATGTAATCAAGTTCAATATTTGGGATATCAAGATTGACTTTGCTTCTGTTGATTCTCAGTTCGTTAAAGAGACTTCAACATTTTCTTTCCTTTTCGAAAGAAATGTCCGCCATGAACATGGAATGCTTCTAGGCAGGTTGAGTACTTTTCTTGAGATAGTTTTTCACATTAGAGATCTATTTGCACAAAAATTATGCAACTCTAAGATTGTGTTTAGCAACAAGTGTTGTAGAGTTGGGTTTAAAACCCAACTCTTGCAAGAGTAAAGTCCTTACTCTTACACAAGTTCAGAGTTGGTGTAAAAGTAAAGCCTTTGGCCCAAAAAGTAAGGGGTGAAGTTCTAAAATCCAATTTTAAAAACCTAATTTATAGCCTAACTCTTTAGCCCTAGCTCTTGCAAATTTTTCTTGTTGGACAACAGTTAGCACTTACTCTGATCTAACTCTTGCTGCCAAACAAGGCCTAAGGTTATGTTGGTATTGCTTCAAATTAAGTGCTTTCTCTGCTTAAAAAAACACACTTTTTTAAAACAAAACTAGACGCTTGGAAATCCCTTTAAGACTTTCTGGAAAAGTAGAAGTCAATAAATACGGTCATTGTTGTAAAAGAAACTGCTAAAGCCCCGCTTAAGCTCCCACTTTCTCTATATCCTCTCTGGGACGCTTTAGCCCTCGCTTTTAGAATTATAAGATTTTAACTTTTTATGTATGATCTTTTTATGTTGATGTTTATTATTATCATTAAGATTTTAGTGTTACTTTGTTATTTTTTATTAGTTATAAATTTTCTTAATGTTTAGTGTTTTCTCTAATTTTTCTAGTTTTACTATTTTTTATTTTCCAAAAAACTCTAGGTGCTTTTGGCCGCCAAAGCCTTCCGTGCCACTTTACTCCTGCTTTCGCTTTCCGCAACATTGACTGCGGTTTAGAGAAGCCAAAATTTTCTAGTCTTCTCTCAATTTCAGAAGACCAAAGCCCACCCATGGGATCTCTTTCTTCTTCAATTTTTCTCCCTACACAATCTAACTTTTAACCAAATTGTTCTCTTTCCCCTCTAGTTGTCTTTATAAATCTTAACTCAATTTTCTGTCCCACCCATCCTTCCTTATCCAAACCCCTTCCGACAAATTTATTCTAATTATTAATATTTCCCAAGAAGCATTTAAAAATTTTATTAAAAAACACTTTTAACTCTTTAAAAGCTCTTTTCTTAAAAAAATACATTTTTAGATAAAGCCGTTTGAAAAAGAACTTATCTATAAGACAAAGCAACGCCAAACACACTCTACAGGAAGTACTACTTACACAAACTGACATAATAGAGGAGCTTTACGCTCATGCCAATCTTTGAGGAAAAAATAAAATAAAAAAATAACAGTCCTTGGTGAAGTGTCCCAAACTCTAGAGAAAAAACAGGAATTGAATTTGTTAACCATTCTCCCTCATCAGGTCTATTTACTCTAGTAGCACAAGACAAAATCATCTTTGAAAATTTTCATGAACCTAATCCTTCACAAGACTATATTTAGTTCTTCTCTTCTTGCAAAGATTTCCCAGGCACTGGTCTTGATCTCCCAATTTGACAAATATGTTTGACCCCATATAATACAAGAATGCTACTGTATCTTTATAATTACCACGGTAGAATCTTAAAATGCTGCACTTTAGACCTGTTTATCTTTACAATCAATTTTATTTGCAAAACTCTTGTAGATCACTGCATTCTTTTCATTCTAGGTTGTGTAACTCTTTAACCTTATTAATCGAAGGTTCACATCTCCAAGATCTCTCCAAACACGTTCATTCCTCCTATTGAGCTTGCCTAACCATTTATCATTCTCCATACATGTCATCTGGTAACCTCTGCTAAATACATAACTCCTCATCATTTGTACAGCTGCCACCCTTAACTACAATTCCTCCATCGCCTCAACTATAATTCTTTCGTTGAATTTATATCAGCTATTTCATTTACCATGATGAATGATGCTTAAGTTTTATACAATTATGTCCCTATCCCAAGTTACCAACTAAGGTGATCACAAACTTAAATGTTCTTGCCTCCACAAGTATAAACTGAAACCAAAAAAAGCTAAAATAGTAATGAACAATATCAATACACTTGACTGCAATGGCCATGCTACCAAATGATTTCTTTAGCCCACATCTTTCATGTACCTCTCAGGGAGGCTCAAATTTTGGTGACAAATCTGGTAGCAACTAACTAAAATAAATTGTGCAAGTTCTGAAACCCCATCAAATTGTTCTGAAAGAAGCAAAAATCCAGTGTGTTTCATATAGAAATTTCCATATTGTCGTCGTGCTCTCTTTCATCTGAACATTAATAAATATGGGAAAGATGGAGCATGCACACAATTGGTTATCTGAGTGCCCCATATACAACAGATAGATAAGCTCAAATTGAGATGCAATGTAAGGGCCAATTTGGTTTGATGGAAGTAGGAGGAAAAGGTGTAAGTGAGAAATGAGGATGGGAAATGTGGAAGTGTAGTGGAAAATTGGGATTTGTGCAATTCACATTTCCGCTGTTTGGTTGTAATGTGAACGTGTAAGTGAAAAAATACATTATGTTTTCCAGTGTTTAGTTAGTAATGTAGAAGTGAAAATGTTGACCACAAAGTTGACCACAAAATAACATTAAATTAAATGTTAATTCTGAAATAATATTTTTAGACTGTAATTGGATTGCAAGTGAGATTCATATGACATCAAAATTAATTGTTTTGAGTTAAACTTATTACAACTGAGATTTACATGATCACAACATTAATTGTAGCACTCTCAAAGTGGAAAAAATGGTACTGTAAAAGGGAGGTGTAAAAGGGAAAAGGGGCTTTCCCATTTCTCATTTCGTGTTCAAACAAACAAGAGACGTGGGAAGCGAGTTTTCCCACTTTCCATTTTCCTCCCACTTCCATGAATCGAAACACGCCCTAAGTTTCTAAACAAGACTATGAACAATGCACAAGCAAAAATCAGCAAACAACCCTCTTCCAGAAGAAATACCTTATTGACAAGGTCAATTGCAACAACAGATCCATATCTTTTCCCTATATCCAAAAAGTGGCGTTCAACTACTCTAGGCTGCAAAATCAAAAGCAGCATATAAATTAGATCTGCATGTTTTATGAAAAACATGGTGTAATATTTTATAAGTATTACATGTGACCAAGAATTTCTCCTGAACAAATTAAAAGCAAAATAAACAACATGAATAATAACAATGCTCACCGCATCGCCAGGTTTTACAATCTCAAAGCTGGGCTTATACGTCAGATCAACAATCTGCTGCCATAAAAATGGCATCGACCCTCGAACCTACAGAAAATGATAATAGATGAGTGTGCCGCCTCAGGGAACCACTTACGGTGTAAATTAAGTGGAAAACAGAAGGAAGAAATCCCAGCAGGGAATAATCAGTAGCATAGAGCTTTAGAAGAGATGCTCAGACTTTGTATTTGGCTAAGCAAGATACCCAAAATACCAATTCGGCACAAACAAAAAGTTGCGGCTAAAACAAAACAATCATTTGACGAGAATTCCAACATTTCTATCTACTTACACTTTAGATTGTACAGATAGTCATATTTTTCTTGCATTTTTCGATCTGACATAGAACCACCTCTATAAGTTTAACAGTCAGTCAATGCAACCTAATCAAGCAAAAAATCAACAATACAAAACATGTATTGGTTTTTCATGAAAGCTTTTGTACCTTACAAACTGTAAGTCATTTTATGTTTTTGAACTTGGACATGTTGTAATAAATTTAGGCATCATGAATTTGTTTTGCAAGTATTTTTTCGACATTTTGTCAATGACAAACTGAAGTTACAATCGACCATCTAGTGGCTTTAAAACTTATCTTGCTTATGTTGCCAACATTGCATAACAGTATCAGGCTTACAGAAAGACCTAATGTTCCCTTTTTATCCAATACAATTGCAGGGTAACAGTCAACAAAAATATATACAATGTTTTTGAGACAATACTGATACTACAACATTATCTGTATTATGTACTGTGTCGTAAATGTTTTTAAGACAATAGTGGTGCTAAAGCAGATTTCGCTTGACTTAAAACATACTAAAATTTAAATTTTGTGGCAGGCTAGATGAATCCTTTTCCTCAATTAAATTAGCAACAATAGGTAAGTTCCAACAAAATAGTAATGAAATATCACCTTTTCAAATGAATTTTTTTTCAAGCCATAAAGCTCCACTTTATCCTAACTTTTTCAAAGGACTTTTTTCTTTCAAAGCCACATAACCAATAAAGGCATTTTAAGCAGCATCAATGTTGTGATTTTTTTTTTCGTGAAATTGGTAAGCAGAATTGGTTCTACTTAGAACTTCTCAAAGTAATTTGCGGTTGGGTAGATGAATCATTCCCCCAAGTCACATTAGCAACTACAAGCTTCCTAGATAAGCTCCTACCAAAAAAAAAAAATCCTCCTAGGGCTTTCGGTTTTGAGGCCCCATCCTTTCTCTCAAATAAAAATATCAACTTTCCTGAATGATTTGATGCTTTAAAAGCCATAAAAGTCCATTGTATCCAAAATTTCTATGAAGGACTTATTTCTTTCAAAGCCATATGGCATAAGTAGAACCAAACACATCCTTACTCAGAATAACTCCTTGGACACCAAACACAACAATAACAATCTTTTTGTCCAAAATTTTGGACAAATCCTTTTCTTCATTCAGCCCAGTTAAGAAATTTCCTTAGTCAAGGACAGAGGGAGGGAGGCTTGCACGGGCAATGCCCCCGCCCGAAAAAAAGAAGAAGAAGAAGAAGAAAATTAGCATTCAGCACTAAAAGTTATTAAAGCTTCCATATTTTCCCCCCTCCCCCACCCCACCCCACGCAAACAATTCAGCCAGATGAAGCTCAATCAATGGTGATTGTTACTTTCTCTGTGACCGCAAGGTTTAAAACATGTGCACTAAATGTTAGTTTATGAAGAATTTTATTTATCTCTATTTGGCTAAGTTGCAGAAAATACTCTTAAAGTTTTACTTACTTGGCACTTAAATACCCTATAGTTTTTCTCGATGCAATTGTATACCATAAAGTTTCCTAAAACTTGCAGTTGATACCTTCTGTTAAACTGCCATTAGAATGTGCCGAAAATGATTCTCAATGGCATTCATGTGACATTTTTTTGGATGATTTTAACCCGAACTAAAAACTTATTCCAGCCTTTGTGTTTTAAAATCTTTCCTTATCTCTTTTACAATTATTTACTTCCCCATTCCTTCTTCAAGTCCTAACCCATCCTTAAACCTAAGATGTTCATCTCTAAACCAAGCCCCTCTCTCTATAATACCTAAACTCCAACTCGGTTCTCTCTCAAAAACAAACTCCAACTCGATCTTTAACCAAACCGACCTTTCTTTCAATTCCTAATTTCCTTGCTCACTCATCTCCAATAGCCTCGTCTTCATGCCTATCTGCAAAATCCTTCAATAATGGTAGAAATAATGGGGTCATCGAAGAATTTCGCCTTTGCAAGTGTCAGTCCCGAAGCCGTATGGAAACTGCCCATATGCATGCAAACTTTGGTCATTGTTTCTTCGGTTACCCCAGTTATAAATCTGAGCATGGATGTGATTATTTTAGTTGTGTTGATAACCCATTTCCTAAGCCAGCACAACTTGCAATCAAGCAATTATTATGTGAGAAAAGACAACTCAAGGATGAGCTTGAGGAGATGGAGTGAAAAATTGAGAGATGGGTCATCTTGTAGGAGAGGTGAGATTTAAGTGACAACAACAATCAATTACTAAATATCCCATAAACAAGCAAACTTCACCTAGGGTTTCAGAGAAATGAGTTATAGATTTAGGGGGTTTTTTTTAACGGTGTCAAGAGATGAAAAGGAAAAATACGTGACGCGAAAAAGAGGAGAGAGAGATTAGATACTTTTGGTTTAATCAGCAAGGGTAATTTGGTACTTTTGCAAACACCGTCAACCCTGTAAGGTACTAAATTGTTAAAAAGTACTCTGTGGTACACAATTGCAGCAAAAAATACAATAGAGTAAGTTAGAGAAACTTTAAGATATTTTTCTGCAATTTAACCTTTGGACATGAATGTTCCCTAGTTAAAGGAGTAGACTTTTAAAAATTAGGGGTGAGAGTATATTATTTATTATGGTCAGCTATTTACTCCAAGAAACCACCATTTTAGATCCAGTCCTAGAAGGGATTTTTGTTCCTGTTCTACGACACCATCTTCCTTTTTTGACACAGAACACTTCAGGTTTTCATTATTATCAGTATTCATTGATTAACAATGACCTTCTTGTTTTTATTACGTCAGAGAACTGGTGAAACAAAAGCTATCCATGTTTCATTAAAAATATATTTAATAAAAAATACTACCAAATAGAGGAAAGTTGATTTTGAAGACTTATGTTTTTATCCTAGAGACATTTACAAACAAGGTGTTTATTATATGATTTTTCATCTAAAACCTTTCTCTTGTTCTTGATTCTTTCCATCTTATAATTGAAGTTTCCATTGTTTAAGCTCATTATGATTAAAAGTATAAATCATTATGTAAATTTAATATTTATTATCTTCCTCACATATCATTTCTCGTTCTATTGTAATTTAGCAATTACAGGGTAAAATTTCTCCCTAAAAATACAATTAATTAATTCAAAATTTTGACGTGAGTTAAATACATCCTTAAGGTTTAACCTATGTTAAATACAAATTACTCAAGTCAATCTAAAATTAGAAAACACAAAATTATATCAAGTTAACATTTTAACTTTGTACATATGTACGCGTGTACATATGTATGTATGTACCACCCCCTACATGGAATTCCTGGTGTCATCCCCTTTCTTGGTTATCATATCCAGCCCAAACCATCTACTCCAAGCACTTTTAAACCATAAGAGAGATATAATCAAGTCTTATAATTCTTGCTACTTTCATTTTCTGTAATGTATTTTTAACTTCCCTAAGCCTAAATTTCGTAGCTTCGGTTCCTGCTACAAAAATATTCATTTTACTACAACATAATTTCTCCTAGATAATTTCCATTAAACAATCTATAGTCAGCCTATCTATCTGAATGTGAGATGCATACACCTCTCTGTCTATCTATAAGCCTCTATCTATATAGATCTATAGATAGATAAAGATATCTAGAAATGTTTTCCTCTTTGCTTTCTAACTTCTATATAAATTAGTCATACACTTTAGAGATGGTTTCTAAAACTACTGATTCTGATATATTTTGGCAATATCATACCGGGTTTTTAGGTAGTTGCTATGATATTAACTGTATAACATCAGCTAATATCGAGGCCAATATGCCTAATATTGACAGCAATATTGGCGACATCAATACTAAAAACCAGTGACTGATACCAATTCAGAGATTTTAAACCGTGCTTTAGATTTAGCGTAACTAACCACTTTCTTAGCTTCTTTTATTTGCAACATATATTTCAAAAACTGTCGTTGTAACCAGATGGAAATTACTTTAAAAATGTAGCAAAAGAAAAAGAAATGGGAGATTAAAACAAACATTGGGTGCAGTTGGACAAGACTACTCAGAGTAACCATAAAAAGTCAAATGTAACTTTTCCATCCCCCAATGCTTTAAAGAGTAGAAACCGCACAATTGTAAGGTATCAGTTTCTCACCCATAATATGACCTAAGAATAATAAAGAGTTAATAGACAAAATGCTTACACCATCTCCTTCGTAACATTTAAATAGTGTAGTAAAAGACATACAAATTCATAAATGTGGCACCTGAAAAAAATACTCAAATAAGATAAAAATGTAAATTATTTTATGACAAAAATGGAACGGAATTATGGGTGTGCAAACGCATTGTAGATCTAGTGGATCAAATCAGCATGCAAATTAATTTTGAGTAGCACACTAACTCAGAAAGTGGTTCAGATTCAGCAATGTTATGCATGCTACTAACCACAACCACATGCCCCAGATGTCACTTATCCTTAACATCAAAAGAAAACTCAAGAGAAATCAAAGAGAAATACTTGTACAAAAGATGCTGTGTATCCATTTGACTGCAGTATTTGCTCTGTTTCAACGAAGTTTGCAACATAACCATCTGAATCCGCTCCTCTTCTCCACATTCGAGTACCTTTGAATACAACCAAGTTCAATTGTAAATCTATTTATTTGTAATAAAATATACAAAACTACATCCTAACAATGATAAATAGTTCCAAAATTTAAGGCTGTGATATTATCATACTCTGGAATAACACGAATCTAACAGGCTGTAAAGAACCTATTGGAGCAAATAATCAACAGGCACAGAAAACAATTACCTGTCCTCCGTGTGCATCTACGTGCAATAAGCGTAACATCAACAATAATTGTCCCAATTGCTGCTTGAAAATTCTGATAGCCTGGCACGAAGTCAAGGAATGAAATAGAAGAGAAATGACCACACAGCTTTTATCTAGTATGTAACATCTAAACCACAAAATGTAGCATAAAGAATTTGAGGATATTTCCTTGGATAACGGGAAGTAAATACGGATCCACCTGTGCCATGAATGTGAAAATCAACAAGTAATAGCATTATAAAACGATAAAATTGCAAAAGGCTACAGTAAATGATTCACAAACCAGATGCTTAGAAACATGTCTTACTTTACTCTCAATGAATGCTTCCAACAAGTAGTTATTCCAAAGAAATCTAGGATCAGCCTGCAAAATAGCAAGTATTCAAGGTGATGACTTAGCAAGTCTTTTTTTTTTCTTGTAAATCTTAATAAGTCTTAATAAAATGATATTTTCCATGATATTTCACAAAAATATTTAATACTAAACCCTTTAAGAGAGAACAGATAATAAAGAGAAATAAATACAGTGGAAGAAACACACACACACACACACACACACACACACACACACACAGAGAGAGACACAAAACAACAACAAGAAAGCCTTTAGCCCAAAATTTGGGAGTCAGCTAATACACACGCACGCACGCACGCACATGCACAGTTTCACATATGGACACTGGGCATCACACTTAGAAGTATCTAAGGATTGAAAATGATAAATGCTTCATGGAAGTAAAAATTATAAAAAGAACTCAAGTTGATGACTAAAATATTTGCATTCAGCACTTGCATTTGCCTTATCAGGACTCAAGAGGCATATGAGCACTCTGTTTGAACAGTAGAAATGCTTCCAATAGAAGTCAACTACAGTGCAAGTCCCATAAACATTTGCAGTATTATCTGTGAGCATGTAACAATGCAAGCACAATGCATACAATCTGACCAACTTAAATTAACCCCTTTGACTTGACTCCACTCCAACTGACAAAGACCTGATGATGACTGAACCAAACAACCCAGAGCAATATCAACCTTACCTGATCTACTGGAACCTGTTTGACCAACCCAGTCTTGTATGAGCAGATAACCTCTTACCCTTGGGAAAATCAACCCCACCATCCCGCACCCACCCCAGCCCCCGACCATCCCATGGCCGCTGACACACACGTGACCCTTCCCATATTTCTCCATCAGAATTAGCATTATCCAAGACCAGGTGATGAAAATCAGGCTGAATATCACATCTTCAACCAAGTGTCAGTGTCACTCCAGAACAATGAATAATATTTGAAATTCTTCTGCATCTATATGCATGTGTTCATGTGCTTTTCCATATAAGTATGCATGTGCCCATTTATTAATGAACCTACCAAACTACATATGTTTCTAAGATACGTAGCACAGGTATGGATACGAGATGATAGGGGTCAAAGGGACACAGCTAACATTGAAAATCTAGGATATGAATACATCATGGATACAATGTGTACAAGTGAATAATTAATACTCTCTTATTTGTACATGGATTCATAAGGCAATATGATTAAAACGCCACAATAACTCAGATAATATGAAATATTTCCAACAAAGTATTGTTGATACCATAGTTCAAAATATCGGCTGATTTAGATACAAAATCGGATATGTAGAATCACAGTCATCTAGGTATTGGACGATATCGTATCGGCCGATATCAGTTCGTATCTGCAGATTGTCCCTGTATCGGCTGGTACCGATACGAGCTGGATATGAGCAGATACCAGCTATGAAATTCTTTCTAGTTGTAGGTTTTAGGTCCAGCTTTGTTTTTTGGTAGGGAAATTTAATAAAGAAAGAAAAAAGCAACTGAGCAACAATATTGTATCTAAGTGCAATTTCGGTTGTGGAATAAAAAATAAAAGAAAGGAGGAGGAGGAGAGTCTACATGGCATGAGACTGACATATCTATTTTCTCCTTCAGTTTTTTGGCTTTCCTCTTTAGTCTTTGCTTTCCGCTATGCAAACAATTGTTCCAAATTTGATAAAGGATTCCAAATTTGATATTGGGACTAGGAATTGATGGTTGTAAAAGGAGAATTAAAAAAGAATTGTAAAGTTTTGATGGGGAATTAATTTTTATTTCCTTTTTTCATGTTCCTGTAAAAGAAAAGGAAGGAAAGAAAATAAATGGAATGAGAAAGGAAACAAATAAGGAAGAAAATAGTAAGAGTATTTCTCTATATCTTCCTTAGATGTTAAGCTGACTTTTTCTTTGGCTCGCTGATCCCCCCCCCCCCCCCCCCCGTTATTGTATGCTCATGATGTGATGATGCCTATTTGTGAGGGTAGTAATGAGGTGGCATGATCGCATGTAATGCGTGTGTTCCTCTTTTTAAGGTTAAGTTTACACAGTTCCTCTCTATATTAACTATTTTACATTTATACAACTCAATACACTTTGCATGTATACTTTATATACAAACTATAATTTCATCAATCCCCAACATTTCTACTTTTGCAGCATACACATAAAGTACATATTTATAACATAAATCTTAACAAATATGTATAATGAATAAAAAAAATGCACTTAAGCTTCAAAAACTTGTAAATTTTAGACCTAACACTAACTTTCACAATTATTGTCCAAAAGTAATTAATTTGCACAATCTCAATTGTTGCTCCTTTTTTTGTTGTCGCTGCTTTCTCTGATCTGAAAGCTGAAAAGATTTTATAAAGGCAAGTGGGATAGTGACTAAATTATTTCAAAATAACGAAAGAATGTTACTAATTATCTTATCAATATTTTTTTTAAAAAAATAATGTAATTTTCTTTTTTCTATTTTGTTGCAACCAATATCACCGAGACAAAATGGCCGATATACCAATTCTAATACCAAATATTGGCGTCCAATTCTCATTCCGATTCCGAAATATCAAACCATGGTTGATATGATCGAGACAATAATAATATTGCCGGTAAAACCTAGTTAACATGGCCAACATTTCTGATATTGTAAAATACCAAAACCTACGGCAATACAAGTACTGAGATTTCAAATCTTGACTTATAAAAGAAATATGTGAAAATAATCAATTTTTTAGAAGACAAATTGTATAAATGCATCTAGAAATCAAATGGGATTGTGAATCCATCATCATACGTTAGATTTTGAACTTTTTTGTTTAATTCAGACATCTCTAATACATTATTGATACATCTAGGATTAATTATAAATTTTACGATGCAACGTAGTGAGTATCAGACAAACAAAGTACCCAAGTATCAGAACATATCGGATTCAAGCACATCTCTACTATGAAAGTATTTGTGTAACATAGGTTATGAGAAAATGATATGAATCTGACGATGGTGGAGATTTTGTCTGTTTTTCTAATAGAATATTTGGGTTTGACTACATAACGTTGAAAAGTTTTTCATTTAAAGTCTACCAAAATATGGGCCAGTAGCTGCAGCTCTACCTCCTATATTCGCAACCATGACAACAGCAATTCGGACTAGTTGCAAGCTACAGATCTCTCAAATTTTTCAACATGTTCCAAAATTTCTGGCTCCTAAGGGCTTGTAGATGAAAAATCAGGTTTGGAGAGTAGTTGCCATCCTTTAAGTGGTTATAAATTGATCAGTTTCTTAAGAATATAACAAGGTTGGACTCCTTAATGGATGCCAAAATGATCTCCAAACCCTATAATTTTCATCCATAACCCCCCAAGAGCATGTAGATTATGATGAATGTTGTGGATCATCCATGGGGATGATCCTCATTTGCTTTTTTATTTTGGTTCCCATATATAAAATAAATTTCCATGTAAATATGCATAGTTCAATAATTTGGTGTATAATCCAATTATGCATTATGTGTTGCCCGACCTCACGTATAACTTATGTGTTTTACAACACTGGGAGGACATATATCAAAAGGTATTTTCATGAACTTTTCTGTATAAAAAAAATATTAGGAGGATTTGTAGATAATTTTAAATATAAATTTATAAGATACCTGGATATTTTATGCAAAAAATTGATCCGGAAGATGTCAAGACAAAATTTAATTTCATAATAAGTTTTTGATACTTTTGTATTGCACTTGCATTGAAAAATGGCAAGAAGTTTTTCCTCGATGTTATGAGCTCTAACAGTGCAATGCACATGCCACAAAACTTTATAATACATGAGTACATGAATTTAAATTTTTAAGAATGGAAAGGCAGAAGAAATAACTTAAAATCTAAGGTTTAGCAAGGGTACAACCGAATATGAATAATATGTTCAATTACGCATTCGGTTTTTTTATATATACACATATGCGCCCATCTAAAATACGGATGCAAATAGGGCAGTTAAAACTATCCGTATATAACAAATGTGCCCAAATGCACGTATAATGTAATTACATCTAGCATTTCATGCTGGAATATCTTGATTGAAATTTGAAAATGAGTAAAGCTGATGTAAGATCTTATAATTAACATTTTCAAGTAAGAAAATAATAAAATTAAATGTAATAATTTTTTTCTTTTGGGTTTATAGTCCTGTTCATTCATATCCAACTCCAGTTAACGTCTTTATTCAATGGTTTTTATGTTTGGAGTTGCGTTCACTAAATATGGGAGTGTTTTCCCATCCTTTTCAGGAGAGGACATTAAGTTGTGTTGAATATCAATATCCACTAAAGAAAATCAAATTAAAGTATGATAATAAACATAACCACGCTATATCCACTCTGAATGCGCCCATAGACGTAAGTATATATTCATTTTGTAAAGGGTTTCCAGATATTCAGTAATACAAATCGGAGTCAGATATTAGTCCCCAACAAATTCTTTTTTGAACATTGTAGCATTTGTAATGAGTCTAAGGTTGTAACAGGTCAGGCTTGGATCGGATTCATGTCCCACCCAAATACAAATTTGAAAAGCTATACATGGATCTGTATCCAGATCTGAACCTGTTACCATAAATAGGATCCCAGTCTAATGACTCTAATCTGCATTAGTCGATGTTTATAAGCTTTTAGGAAAATGAAAGCTTTGAGTTACATAGAAGGCATCATTATTAATAAATTGTTCCAAGACGAATATAATCAAATTAATTACTCACAAATCAGAGATGGGACTATTCAACCATGGTTTGAAATATTATTTGATACCATTATGTACATCCAATACTGATATGGTTGATACAACCATACTCCCGATACAACAAGACAAAATGACCAATTATTACCGATTTTGAAACCAAAAACCTACATCTGATACCGATGCCAGTACTGAGATCTCAAACCATGTATCGAGCTATTTAAAGTAGGTTGGATTTTGAATCAATATTTTGGAACGTTGTAGAATCTGAATTTGATCCCAAATATTTATGATCTTGAAATTAAACCTGAATCTGAACCTATAAGAATTTGGGCACATTTTTTAGGATCCAAATCCAAATTTTTACAATTGAAGTGTGTTGGGTTGTCACGTTATCGGATACCACTAACAGCACTATATAAGTCGTATTGAGAAGAAAGTTGTTTGTTAATTAATCCTGCAACAAACTAATGTACATTCTAGGGTTTTCCGGAACATAAAATTTACCAAGTGTGGATTGTTTAAGATATATTAATGATCAGCATATTGATCACCTGTTTGGGAACGTAGAATGCCCTTCCTCAACAAGGATAGCAGTGTTATTGTCCTCATATATCACCAAATCAAACCCACTCTTGTAGTATTTGAATACCTTTTACCCGCTTCCCATAAGGGCATCAGATGCAACAAAAAGCAATTTCATTAAAACACACAGCACCAACTAAAGCAATATAATTGACATGTGCTGCTACATCGTGCACAAAAGGTTCTATGCATGAGTGCACGCACATGCGGCGAGCGTATGCACACACACAGAAAGGGTATGCAACATTTCAGTTTTATTAGTAGGGTGAAAGTTGAACTCGAATACTAGAAGTGTGTCATAAAGATGATTGACCATGCAAAGTGTAGTCCAAAACCATTGATCAGACAATAAGAAACTTAAAGCACAGATCAAAATACAGCAGATCTATGCATCTACACAATAAATCTCAGTCAAATATGGAATTATCCACCAGGTAAACACCGTATAATGTGGAAAACTCTGGTGCATAAGCAAGAAATCAATATGTTGATTTTAGCATATATATCTATAAAACAATATGTGCAAAATTGCAAACAGATGCATTCAAACAGTAATGTTGTTGCAAGCACAATTACTTGACAGTACAAATTCTGTGTGCATGTTTAAAGTTTTCCTAGTTTATTATTGCAGCGGGTTTTAACTATGTAAGTGGCAAAAGAGAGGACATCAAATAGGAGATTGACTGACTATGATCCCCGTGCAGCCACAATTTAATGGTAAAAGAATAACTTGAATAACAGATCACAGGAGATGATTGCAGTTTCAAAGTATGTACGAAAGAAATCACATCTAGCAAGGTTTATAAATCGAACCTGTTGCCAAAGTGGAAGTAGCTTTGACTCATTACCCAGATCGTGAAGTCTCTGTGCACTGAAAATAGTAAATATTAGAACATTCATTGGTCAATATTAGTGAAGTTAGGCCAAAACAAATTATTAAGATGAGTTGAAGAGTAAGGAAAAAGCATAATTAACTATGCTGTCAAATACTAAAACAGTTTATGCTAACACCATAACATACGAAGTTGCTTTTTTCCTGTCTAATTATTGTTAAGGAGGGGTATTTTTTATAAATTACTTTTATATACATATAAAGCAATAATAAGAGAAAAGATGAGAATGATTAATTCCTCACTCTTTTGACCACAACCACATTTCCTCTTCTTCTTCTTCTTTCTCTCACATTAAACTAATCCTAACCCTGAAATAATTATCATGGTATAGAGCGGTCTGATCCTGATTGAAACCTCCGATCAAGGCCTCCAGCACTGCCTCATCCACCAAGTCACCATAGTGACGCACGATGCCATCCGCTTCCAATCATCATTGCTACTAAATCTATGTCCTTGACTTTTACTTGCAACTCTTGTCACCACCCTTTAGTTCAACTTGCAACTCCCATCGTGATTCTCATTTCCACCCTTGACTCATGGCTTCATGCCTACCTTTCAACTTTAGCTTGCACGGCAACTCCATCTCTAGACTTCTGATCCTCTAGTGACTACAACTTCGACTCGCAAATCTGATTTTTACTCATTGCCGACCACAACTACTTCTGATCAAGACTGCTTCATTGTAGACAACAACCTCATCAACCAGCTCATTGCACTGCTACTCATTTGCCCTTGTGCCTTCAACCTCTTCAATTGCATTAGCAACTGACTACTCTTGATGATGCCTTCTCTCCCATGCATTATCACCTTACGCTAAGTCAGGAAAAACATAAAATGCAGTTTGACAAATTGGTGGGTTTTTTATTATGTTTCTTGTGTTTGGATTGCAAGGGAGGATCAGTCTCTTTATTAATGTGATTGGATTCCCAGTGAGAATTCTCAAAGAAGTTTGAGTGTTGTTGGTTGTTGGTCGTGTTTATGGGAGGATTTATTAGTTGTGTATAAAAGTGATAATAGGAATAGAAGCAAAACCTATTCTAGTTCTAAAGCTTATTTCTAGTAGGATTATCGACAAAATGCAGAGAAAAAATTTTCAAACGTGGAAGAGGATAGTGGAAATTAACTTGACGTGCCTAGGCAAAGAGACACACTTGACTAAAAATCGTTGAATACGATGACTAATGAATGGAAGAGGACTGATGGTCAGATTATATGGATAGTTACTTAACAGTGTGGAGCCTATAAAGTTTCAGTGTTATTGTTGGTTGTTCTTGATAATAGGAAAACAGAGAGAACATATTCCAGTTCCAAAGCTTATTTCTAGTAGGCTCACTAACAAGAAGCGGAGCAGAGAAAATTTTCAAAAGTGGAAAGGGATAGTGGAGATTAACTTGACAGGTATAGGCAAAGAGACATTTGATCGAGAATCCTTTGAATACGATGAGTAATGAATAGAAGAGGAAAGATGCTCATATTTATGGTTACCACTTAACGCAATGTAGCCTATAGTGTTTGATTTGGTGACCCATGATTGAATTCTAAAGTGAGAGCATGCGAGTCTTATGTGCAACAAAGAATAACTTTTCTCGAGCATAAGATTCAATACAAGAGGTATAAAAGCCGGTGGATTTGATATTTTCCACTGTAGTTTTCTGACTTGAGGTGAATGCAGTGTGTCATATTCGCTATCATTGTTAATGTTTAGAAAATGCAGTTATATCAAGAGCAGTTAGTAATTTTTGACTTTTCCTGGCCATCCGCCACAGTTGCTAAGGGAAGCAACAGCATCATCTTTACCACTGCCGTATCATTTTTTAACCAGTATGTTTCTAAGCCCCAAAGCAACTCGGGAGAATCTCAGTGAGGTTGATATCTTATGAGTACATGTTTCACATAGTTATCTTGTGAAAGGAGACACTAGAGATAGAATTTGTACCTATCAAGGACATGAAGGCACAACAGGTGTGGTAGTGGCAGAGTTAGCTTTAAGAGTACACGAGGAAGAAGTGTCATTTCACTTGAGTAGAGGGGCACACCTAGGTTACTTGTTGAAACTTTCATGAGAAATTAACCCATCATAGAACTGCAAATATGATGGTTGCATCTTACCCAGCTTCATAACCAAAGGTGATCTCTACAACATCAGCAGATGAGTACAATACGAAAAGTTCCATTAACTCCAAACTACTCACCCATTATCATCTCTACTACAACAACTACAGTTTAGATAGGTAATCCAATCTTACATCATGATCCTCTAGGACTTGGGTCACTGACACAAGTGCTAATGTTCACATGACTCAACCTTTTCATATTTCAGTCCTAGCTCACCTTTTCTAATGTCACCTTAGTTAATGGCTCAACTTGTGATGTGGAAGGTATTTGTGTAGATCCTACTTGAACCCTCTATATCATCTATTTTCTATATGCCACTTTTTTTAATATTATGTGAACAAACATACTCCCTCCTTGAGTTACCTAATCTCATTCTTTTCAAATCAATGTCTTTTCCAAAAAATTTGGAACGAAGAAGACAATTGGCCGAGGACATGAGTCTGGAGGCCTATCTTACTAAGATGGAATCTTGTCCTGATGCATGTTTGAGTCCATCGCCACCAGTTGACATTCACTATCGTTTAGATAACTTATCTATTTTAGAGTGTCTTGCCAATTGGATAAAGATTATTGTATGGTTTACCCACCTCAAGTCAATAAAAAAGCTAATCATCCTTTTGAATGTGTTCGCTCAGATGTTAAGGTCCATTCCAATTAAAGTTGGTTACAGGTATTTTGCTACCTTTTTTATGATTACTCAAGACTTAGTTATATTTAATGAAAAAAAACATTCTCTATTCTCTCTTTTTCAAAAATTTTGTGCTGAAATGAAGACTAGTTTGGAGTTCCCATCATGCTTTGAGATGCGATAGTGCCAAAGAGTACTTTAGCACTTTATTTTCAAGTTTATGACATAGGAGGGTATTGTTCACCAATATTCATGTCCTTATACACCATATTAGAATGCATTGTTGAACATAAAAATGGGCAATTTAATAGACGTTACTCAAACCTTGTTGATTCATATGAAAGTCCCAAGTGTTTTTGGGCTGATATTATTTTTAGTGCATGTCACCTAATCAATCGCATCCCACCCTCCGATCTTGAAGGCCAGTCCCACATTGACTACTGCCTGCATCTACATAAACCTCCTTCCAGTTCCTAGTATCTTTGGTTGTGGGTTTTGTTCATGAAAAAAGTCAATATGCTTCCGAGTTAGGTCTCAAATCTATTCAATGAATCTTTTCGGGATATTCTTGGACTCAGAAATTGCAGAAGTGTTATAGTCTTAATTCAAATGATATCACCTTTTTTGAGTCTGCTCCTTATTTTCAAATCGAACATAGTATTCTAGAGTTTGAGAAAGAGATTAGTGCATCTGACAAAGTTAACAGGGTCACCGTTGTTTGAAGATTCTTCATCATTTGATTCAGTTAGATAATATTCATTTCCACTAGTGAGGCAACTCAACTGGAAATGTACATGAGTCGCACTAAGCAAATTCCAAACACACCTATCCTAACACCAACTTTTTCCGCTCCAAATTCTGCAGAGCCTACTCCACTTCCCCCAACACTTGTGATCTTGATGTACCTATTGCAATCAGAAAGGGAACTCAAAGTTGTAGTTCACATCCGCTCACATTTTCTTTTATGAAACTTTAACTTTGTTGTATCATGTTTTTGTTTTATCTGTTGGTTCTCATCATGTTCCAAAGTCTATTTCAAAAGCACAATCTCAACCAGACTTGAGAAAAACTACAGAAGCAAATGATGGCTCTGGAACAGACTTGCAAATTAGTGCAGCTTCCTGAGAGAAAGAAACATGGTCAAAAGAGTGGACACTGCAATGAAGGCTTTCCTTTCTCTTTTATGGAAGCCTATACAAAGTTTCCAATTAGAAAATGAAAAAGAAACTTAGCATCCCAACGTGGAGGTTCCTTTCCCTCCTCACCATGCAAATTTGCTCACACATAATAATGTGACATTACAGCCAGGAGGATATAGCATGCTCCAGTATTTGTCACTGAATATAGCTCAAAGAATTATTGCGGTGGGGAACTGGAACCAACTGAAGCCAAAATATACAAAGATTTCACACTTGAGATTGGAATTCACTTGTGAGGATTAAACTTTTCATTAGTGTGTCAGTAGTTCTATTTTAAGATACCATGAAATACTTGGATGAGATTTGTGCATTGAGTCACATGGCTTGTAAATTTCTTCCATACCAGATGATAACGGAGAAGTAATGCAAAGCAATTACAATCAGGAAATTACTGACCTGAGTGTTAAGTTGACATCATAGGAAAAGTACAGACCAGAAGTTCTCTCTGCAGCATTTAGGAGAACAGAAAATTCAGCTTCCAACTTTTTCTGCCAAAGTTAGACGCAATGGAGCAAGTTCAGCAAAAATTGTAAACCTGCTAACGAATAAAGTACTTTATGACAAACTTCTGAACCTGTTCAGCAGAGGAGCTTTTCAAAGTATGATTGCATGCCAGAATTTGCAAGGATGAGACTTTGAAAATGGAATGACCCAAGTAAGAACCAACACATTCACGTTCTTTAATCACTAGCAGATATGACCCTGTTTATGCATAATAAAATAATCAAATGGAGCTCCGGCATGAAGATTTCATTAGGAAATGCAACACAACCCTCAATAACAATGGTGAAGAATTAAAACAAAAGAAGAAAGTAAGAAGTAAAAAAACAAAAAAAGAAAAAGAAATGTACATTCCTAAGATCAACAGCTATTGATCAAGCCTTTCCATCAGATGGGACAGTTAATAGAGCGCATGATAGAAAATTCAAGAAAAATGAGTTATTCCACCACACATTCTCAACTTATTGACTCCCCAAACAATATGCAAGCGAAGATGGAACCAGAGTTAACAGTAACACTAATTCCCATGGAACATAAGGATTCATTTGGCTACTTGTAAAATTTTCAGGTGTAATTGGTAATCTTTCACGTTGCGGTTCATAGAATTGCAACTCCAATTCAAACTATTTTCCTATTTGGTACCGTGTAATTGAGATGTTTTGATTCTACTATTGTAAACCACAGAATATGCTGCCACATATTTGTATGAGCCTTGGTCCATTGAATGGGACATATAAGTATTCAGTCAAGGAGCATGCTACATAAACCATATACACAGCCGCATATTTGGTTAGGTAGACAAATGTGTGGTTAGCAGCCGCATATTAGGCAAATACAGGGTGATCTGAGAGGGTTTTGAGACCCAAAACTGGACACGATTAATTTAAATTCCCATTCATAACGCCCCTGGCGAGAAAAAAATCCACTCTTTTGTCTCACTTTTCTTTCTCCAAATTAATTACTTATTGGGTGTTAAACACATGTCCTCGCACATGAAAGGTGGGAATGAGTTTGGTTCTCCCTTCTCACACAATTATTTGAGTAAACCAATTATTATGATGATCCAACCTGCTAGCAATAACCAGGTCAGGTCAGGGTTACCCAATTACCAAGCAAATCGGATTAGGGTCGAAGTCTTTGACCCAATTAGTATAGGGTTAGGTTTGATCGAACCATATATGGGTCGACGTGAAGCCTGCCCAACCTGACCCGAGTGCCACCCCTAACAAAGGCAGTTACAATCAATGTTTAAAATAACGATAACGTATCGATAACGCTTTTGCTTTGTTATGTTAATATAGGTTATAACGTAATGCATAACGTAGGTTACGCGATTTAATATTTATTTAATAAAAATAAATATATATAGTATATTTAAGATTTTTTATAAATAGAAAAATAAATTTAAAAAATTTAAAATTATCAAAATAATATATAACACATTTAGCAAGTTTCATAACAATTTTTAGTAAGTATCACAATAATTTTTTAGATTCACAAGTTATACTAAGTTCGCAAACATAACAAATTTCATAATAAGTTCGCAAACATAACAAATTATAACAAGCATGATAACTGAATTATAACAAGTACGATAACAAGCATGATAAATTTTAGCAATTGTCTCTTGATAATATTATCTCAACAATATTTTTAGCAATTATCTCTCTGCCCTCTCCCTAGATATTTCACTCACTCCCCCAGAGATCGGAAGGAGAGAGCATAGACCGAAGAGAGAGAGCTTACATGTGATTGGAGAGGACGCCGGCGAAAACCATGACAGAGAATCACCAGAGGCAGGTCTTATTCTTCTTTCTTCTTTTTTCTTCTTTTTCTCAGCGCCGCCGCCGAGGTTGCAGAGAGAAGTTTTTTGGGAGATTTTTTTGGCCCCAGACCGAGCGAATTTTGGGGAGGAGTTTATAAAAAGTCGACTTGCACCGTAACGTAAGTTACAGTGCATTACGTTAATAATATAACGTAACGAACGTTACGGATAAAATAACCAGAGTTATGAAAAATTGTGTTTTTTAGCCCTGTTACGTAACGAATGGTCGGTGTTAGGTTATATAACGAGTTATAACGAGTTATATAACGGGTTTTTTAGAACACTGGTTACAATGTATTTTTTCTCATATTGACATGTATAATTGCTTGGTCTGTTTACTTTTAGATGACTAATGGAATAAGGAATGGACCCTATTCAGGTTGATGACAGTAGGTTTAGATTGGAAATCTTGAGAAAGATCCCATATCCGATCCCCTAACAACATAGGTTTCATAGTATATTATACAAATATAAAAAAGGGGAAGAAAAGTTTGGCAGAAATTAAAATCATTAGCCCTACTGCAAATTTAAATTGCTTTTGAATTTTAACTAAAACTTTAGAACCTTGTACTGTGCTAGCCTGCCAGGAAGCAGGTTGTGTATTCTATTGAAATGTGAGGAGTGCATGTGTCCTGAATTACTGAAAATGTCCGAGAGATGGTACAGTAAAAAAGATAAATTTTATTCATACGGTTACCACAGAGGAGTTAGGTTTTTCTCCCTTCTCTTTCTGGATTATTGGCGGCCATGGCCACTCACACGTTTCCATAAATGAAACAAATCATGACTCCCTTTCGCGTGTCATTTTCAACCATTAACTCAGAGTCCCAATTACAATCATTTGTCTAAGCCAAAACTACATCTAATCATTTCTAATATCAACCTGGATTGTGAGGAGAATCGTGTAACCTTATATTATGAATCACAAAGACATCTGCGAATAGAGAATGGTTGGAAAAGCGTGAATGAATACTTGCCTACTAAAAGCCTAAGCATCCCAATCACGCCAAAGATGGTTTGAACTTTTGGAGAATGTGTGGAGCTACATTGTGGAAGCTCTCCTGTCAAAAGAAAAAATAAGCACACTTAGTAAATAATTTCACCTCAGATTGAAACTATATCATGTAGTAAATACCAAATCCAGCAAAATACAGATGACTACCCAGAATTGACAAGTGATGAATTTATCTGATATCCTATATATATTCTTTAAAAAAAAAAATCCAATATTAACAGAATTGGCAAGTGATGACTTACTCTGATATCCTATATAGTCTTTAAAAAAGTCATATATTAACAGAAAAAAATATCATGGCTAACACCTAAAATGAGCAACAACATGCATGTTAACAACATAAATAAAGGTAGAAAATGACTAGAAAAAGACGATGGCATGAATATCTTAAAGTTGAGAAGCCAGTTCATAAAAGAACAAAGAGAATGTAATAAATGCCGCTACATAAAGTATCCAACTCCAAATAGAATAACAGCATATGATGATATTTCCATATATGATAATATGGCATTCTGTTCAATATTGAATGTGCAATGCCTGACATAGCAAAATGGTATGTTAAAGTTTGTGGTGTTCTTCCTATTCCCACTTCAGTACAGTCCATGATATGCTTTGATAACTAAGGATACAATACAGGGTGCATTGGTGATATGGTGTTGGCACACGGGGAATCTTTTCTATTTTTTTTCAGGACATTGAATCTTAACACACAAAAGATCCTAGACTAAAATATCCAGCAGCTTGGAGATGACAAAGAAGATGATATGCAGAGTTTTTCAATTTCCGCCTTACCTTCAACTGTTAGGATTCATGTATTCCATTATCAATTTCTTCCCCACCTGATACTACAATTCTTCCAGTTGCTGTCACACACAGTTTTAGATTGGTAGACTGTTCAATCTACTTTATCACCCCTGGTAGAGTCAGAATGTCAATCTGAATATGGATCCATCATGTACTTTTGTTGGGATATGGTTTGTGCCTTAATTTCTTGATATTTTTTTGCAATATGGATTGCATTAATGAAATTTTAAGATCTCCCCCCCCCCCCTCCTCCATATATATATTTGGAAGGTATTAAAATTTTATTGATAACTATGACACTAATACAAAATAGACAATTCAGGTTATTAAGTCTGATACAAAAGACCCAAGAAATTAAAGGGGAGATAACCATGTCCATCACCCCTCACACTCACACAGTAATTCCGTGACCTCACATATCAGCTAATCCTTGAACAGAATTAACTAACAGTGCATTACAGACCCCAGATGCAACATATCAGCTAAGAGCTGTGGATCATTCCCTGACCTCACATATCAGCTAAGAGCAGAATTATCTTTTTTACTGTACCATTCCCTGACCTCACATATCAGCTAAGAGCTGTGGATCATTTCCAATTTTCTGGTTGCAGGTCTTCATGAGAATATTGACATCTTCATACAAACTTCTGAAGACCAAATCATGTGCTTTTGTTGTGCTTGAAAGATCCTAGCATTTCTTTTCTTCCATATGCTCCAGACTGCAGCTGAGATAGCTACTCTTGCAAGAGCTGCAGATTTGGATTTCCTTCTGAATTGTGCCGTTATATCCTGCATTTCCTCCTGAAGAGTTCGAACCTGACCTGGTATTTCCAACTTAAGTTTACATAGTGCCCAAAGGTAGCTTAAGAAAGAACACACACACACACACACACACCCACGCACGCGCACGCGCGCGCGCGCGCGCACGCACGAATAGTGCTTAAGCACATATAAACTTTATGTAAGGGCAGCAATCAACCCGCTAACCCGACCCGTACCTGTCACACACACCACACACACACACACACACACACACACACACACACTTGAATAGTGCTTAAGCACATATAAACTTGTATGTAAGGGCAGCAATCAACCCGCTAACCCGACCCGTACCTGACCCGCTCTAAACAAGTATGTGTCAAGACTATTCGGATACAAACCGTTTATGACCTGACCCGTTAACCCATTTAATAAACAAGTTGGGTAACAGGTCAACATGTTTATGACCCATTTCAATCCTTAACTCTTATTTTATCTCTCTCGTTTTTACCCCTTCAATGAGGACCCCAGCCCAAACCCTAGCTACCTCAATGAAGTATTGAACGTTATATAATCCTTATGAATATGTAGCTTATGAAACATGTAGCTTTCTTATAGAAGAAATTTTACGATGATTTATTATAACTTCCTCCTTAAAATTAGTCCAAAAAAATTCGAGCAGTCCTGTAGGTTGACCCGTCAACCCACACGTCGAGTACGAGTCTCATGTATCTGACCCGTTTAATATACAGGTCAAGGTACACGGGTCGACCCGAATATGACCCAACACGACCCATTCCCAACCCTACTTATAGGTGCTGGAGCTCTTTCCCATTTGTGGTTTATCCCTAATGAGATGGAGACTATTCATCATGATATACATACCCTCATGGAGTTATGAATGAAAAATCAAGCATTTTGGAGGTCATCTGTTAATCCATCTATAAGGTTGCAAATTGAACAGTTTCTGTGCATGGACCACTTGATGGATGGACCAACAATCTCCAACACCCATGGTTTTTCATCGATATGTAGATCACGATGAATAGTGCAGATCACTGATCCATACATAGGAACTAGTTACAGCATATATAAGTTTACAAGTACTTAAGCACATATCCGTTATTCGTTACATATGTACATGCATGCATATAAGAATGAGTGGAGAAAGCTGATCCATGAGTGGAGAAAACTGATCCATGTGCCCGATCCGGTGTAATTCTCTTTTGGTTCATGTAGCCTACCCCAAATACTTGGGACAAATGGCTTAGTTGTTGTTGTTGTATGCCTGCATATAAGAAGCATGAAGGTGAAAATTTTGATTCCAAACTATAAATATTGGGTCTAGCTCTACCCATAAGTGTTTCATTGCATTAAGAGTGTTTGATATGTGGAATGCACTATTCCATCTCCTATAATTTGATTCTAAGGCATTAAATTCCTAAAAATGTTGCACTATCACGTTTGATATAATTAGAATATTCAAATCAATACTATTATTGCATTTACATTAAAAGGACTTCCAAGAATATGACAATCCTGAAGTGGTGAAAGTGGCAGCATGGAGATGGCTGTGGAGGCAGTAATGGAGGTGGCGGTGATAATGGTGGCATCCGCGGGGGTGTTGGCAGTGGTGGTCGACAGTTCCGATAATGATTCTGGTTGTGGCAATGGTGGCATCAACTAGTGCACGCCCACCAGTGGTGATGGGAGCAATAAGCAATTATGGCGATGAAAGCGGTCGCTGATGTCAGTGGTTTGATGTCTATAATGGTTGCCGTCAGTAATTAAGAGTGGCGATAGTTAGCAGTCGAAACTGGAGTTGGTGACAGTGATGTCCATGGTAGCAATAGTGGTAATGATGTCAGTGACAATATACAGTGGGGGTGGGGGTCGTGACGATCAATGGAGGGGTGGTGACAATGAAGTGATTGCCACGATAGTAGAGGACAGGGGAAGAAAGATGAAAAGAATAAATAGTTTATTTTGAAAAATTAAATTGTTTACAAATTCTCATCAAGTGGGAGTAAAGAATATCCGCCTATGAGGGTGAGAATTATATTCTCACGAAAAGAGAGAATTTAATGCCCATGGGAATCCAGTATTCCCGAAAGTGTTAGTTAAGTTTATGCCAAACACCAGAATTCATATGGGAATCTTGAATTCACAAGTGCATTCTCGCACACGAACACAACATGACAACACAAGTATTAGACTATTGCAACCCTAAGAACACATGCACAATGTTCTCGTGACACTAAATGTTTTTTAATTTTGAACACGAAATGAGTGGGCCAATTAGAAAGGAATAATTAGATTGTAATTAAAGTGAGTGACTGGGATTTGGGATAGTAGAAGCTAACAAGGATAAAGGAAATAAGTAGGATGCGGTAGTTGCTTCTTTTAAGAGAACCGACCCCTCATGGAGCAGAACGGGGAAAAAATGATTTATAGCCAACCCCGAAATTTTGAAATAAAGACTTTATTGTTATCTTTTATGTTTTCCCATATGAGGGTGAGAATTATATTCTTACGAAAAGGGAGAATTTAATGCCCATGGGAATCCAATATTCACGGAAGTGTCAGTTAAGTTTATGCCAAACACGAGAATTCATATGGGAATCTTGAATTCACAAGTGCATTCTCGCACACGAACACAACATGACAACACAAGTATTAGACTATTGCAACCCTAAGAACACATGCACAATGTTCTTGTGACACTAAATGTTTTTGAATTTTGAACATGAAACGAGTGGGCCAATTAGAAAGAAATAAATGAGCTGTATTTAAAGGAGTGATTGGGATTTGGGATAGTAGAAGCTAACATGGATAAAGGCAATAAGTAGAATGCGGTAGTTGCTTTTAAGAGAACCGGCCCCTCATGGAGCAGAATGGGGGAAAAAGGATTTATAACCAACCCTGAAATTTTGGAATGAAGACTTTATTGTTGTCTTTTATGTTTTTCTTTTTCTTTTTGTCCCCTTTGTTTGTGTGGTGGTCGTGGTGATTCATAGTTGTTGGTGTGTTGAAATACAATGGCAAAGTGTCTAATACAAAGCCTTTACCCAATTTTTAAGGCGGGCTACATGAACATTTTTCTTCCATTCATCTCTATTAAAGGACATCTTCTCAGTAACCATGAAGCATTAATGTATATTTTTAAGTGCCTCCATCCAAGTTCATTTAGATCTCTATTTAGTCCTCCTTGCCCCCATTAACCACGATCATATCACTTTTTCTAATTGGCACACTTATTGGCCCACATTGTATTTACTCAAACCATCTCAAAGATAGTTCCACATTAAAATTTTGTTTACATCTAATTATATTCTAATCTTTAAAAAAATATGTTAAAATATATCTACTCAGAAATATATTAAAATTCTATCTAAATATGAAAATCTAATAATACATTCCTATGTAATTATCAATTGATTCTAAGTACTTAATTTTCTCTACATTTCTTATTCCCGAAAAAGTCACAAATGTACACATTTGGACAAATCTATAGTTATCCAAAACAAATTATTTCTATTATAAATATAAATATGGATCCACATTGAATTAGAATCCTCTAATTTTTTAAAAGAAAACTATCAAATTAGAATCTCAATATATTAGGATTTCAATAAAAGAAGCCCATAAAACTAAAATCTTAATCTTATAAAAATTTTCAAAACGATAAGACGGATGGTTGATTCTAACCTCATTATATGGTAAAGATACATTGACACGAACACAAATATTCTACATATCTGGTTAGCATTCATTCTTCTACACATTTGAAATTCTTTTATAAAAAAAATCTTTTTTCTAATTTTATGTGATAATGCAAAAAAAATTGATTATTTTTAATTCACATCACGTGAATTTTCCTTTTGTGTGTGTCTACGTAGAGCACGTCTTTGTGAACTTTCAATAAGTCATCCTGCAAGTACCTCTTTCCTCTCTTTTCTTGCAAAAACAAAGTAGCGCAGTAACCATCTCGCCTATTCCCGACATCCACAAGAATTTGAATGGCTAGTCCTTAGGTTTTATACGAAATTTAAAAGCCACTTACATGCATGCCACTAATTAGTGTAGGTACAACCTCACAATTATTAATATATATAGTTATATACAGACAAACAATAGTAATAATATGATAGGAGTAGCGTTTAAGAGCTTCTGTGGCAATATAAGTTACCATATAGAGTCCAATACTTTTCACACTGACAATAAAAGCACTCTATTTGATAAACTCCAAACAGAAAACAAAAGGATCCACATGGATTATGGCAAAATCTTGTCATAAAACATCCTCCCTTTTCAACTATTAAAATAAGTTAAAGAGACTATAACACCTCCCAATCCCTTGAAAACTTATCATCAACTTTTTTCTGCTATGTTGGCCAGCAATAAAAGAAAATATATGTTATGCGCCCTCTCAATCATCAATTCAGACAATAGGTATCTATTAAGAAGAGCAAGATACATATCATTTTTATATCTCTTATTTTTCTCCTACTTCTGCTTTTCCTTATTTTTTATTTTAAGATGTGAATCATTATTGAACCATTTATGATTAAAGCATCTATCAACCACAAGATCAAGTTTATTTTTTTCCTTTTTCATATATTGTCTTATTTTCTTTATGCTATCCTTTTTCATTTTCCTGGTTAACTCTTCTCTGAAAAGTAAATAATTAATTCAAGAGTAAATTTGAGTTAAAACCTTAAAGGCCTCAACCTAAATCTAGAACAATTTAGATTAAAATAGATGACTTACTAAGAAAGTTGTATTAATTTTACTTTTTTTTATTTTCTAATTGTATATCAAATATAAATATAGACATGTAATGCCCTTATACCCAATATTTATGTTCGGGCTTTGTCTTTGAGTAAAAGTTTTGATGATTTTGACACCAAATTTCTAGTGCTAGCTTTAGAACTCTATAAATCTTCAAATCACATTAGTAACTATGTAGTAGAATTAAGTGCCTTTATGTCGAAACAATACAAAGTATCATGACCTTCGTATTTCGTATTTTGCCAAGAAGAAAAAATCCGAGTCCGAGTCCCAATAACTCAGAAAATTCAAATCTAAAGAATACATGACAAAGAAATTCTGGTCAGGTTGTCAAAACCAAGGAGAAAAACTTGAGATGCTGCAGTTGGTAATTTCCAGGAAAATTATCCACACACCAAATTGTAGAGATTGATGAATGAATCTTAGAGATCAAACCAAAGCAAATGCACAGATTTACGTGAAAACCCGAAAGTAAAAAAACACGGCGCAGGGGAGAGGGTTCCACTATAATTCAGAGAAGATCACAATGGGGACTGTCTGATCTCGTGTGCTAGGATTTCTAGGTTGATTGATCGTCCCCCCTCTCGTTGGAGGGGTCTCATATTTATACAAGTGGGTGTCTTTGGATAAGATTACAGAGTCATGTTCTATCTGAATATTTATCCGATCTTAATCGCTTATCTTGAAAGTAGTTGGAGCCAGTGTGATTTGAATTAGAGGAGCACCTATTTGTTTTTATCCAATGTGATGCCATCCAGCTGCCAACGACGCAACGTGGTTAATCTGCTTTCGAGCCATAATAGTCAGGTTCAAATGAAGATTTGGCTTGGAAATAGGGGCTCTCGTAAACGACTCTATCTCTATCCCTTGACCATTTGAAATGCTCAAAGTTTAGATGAGATTAGAACTCCTCTTCAGAGATCTTGGAGACGGCCACGTGTCACGCGATTGTCTGAGGGATGGATGGACACGTGTTGTGATATCGAGAGGGTCGAAAACCAACACTACAGATGCCCCCCTCTGCTTCCCTCTCTTTGTGTGTCCCCGAGGACTTCGAGAGGAAAGGAGGGGAGCGGACCCCTTAAGCTTGATCTCCGATTGTTGGTGTCACTTCTACTTTTGGTCGTTTGCAGAGAAAAGGAGTGGAGAAGCTCAAGGCCCTACCCTTGAAGGACCAGCGGAGGTGCTTAAAGAACGAGGTCTTCAGGGTAAGCTTCACAGTGATTCTTCTTTGACTTGATCTTTCATTTGACGCCTAACTCTTTTCTGTTTTAATGTCAAAACGTCATGCCTACCTCCAAGCTGTTGGACGCTTACAGGGGTGCCCTAAAGGAGCAGGAGGGCACAATTATTGAGCTACTCCGAAGGTGGAGGAGCTCGATGCCGAAGGGAAGGAAGCGACTGCCAAAATCGCTCGGCTTCAAACGGATTTGGACCAGTCTAGCAAGGTTGGGAGATGGAGCTAGAGCGGCTTCGGGGAGAATCAAGGAGGAGGAAGACTCTATTGAAGCAACAGTCAGAGGCTCAGGGAAAGCTGGAGAAGAAAGACTCAGAGTTACAGAAGAGGGACTTCGAGTTACAAGGGGTGAGCGATGAGTTACGGTGCAAGGACTCTGAGCTCCAAAAAGAGTCAGAGGTGCAGTCGACTCGGCGGGATCTGAAGGAAGCGCGCCAACGCGCTGAGGTGGCGAAGGCCACGTTGGAGTCGGAGAGGGCTGCCTTTGAAGAAGGGAAGGAGTGCCTTGAGGATGACCTGAATCAAGCGCTGACTGCCAAGAATGTGGCAGAGACGCATGTTTAGACAATGACAGACTAGTGCCGGTAGGAGATGAAGATCTTCAAATTTAAGAAATATAAAGATGGATATGAGTACGGGACGTGAAGCGCGGCCCCGAGGTATCCCCTTGAGATCGAGGCCTTCTTCGAAAGCCGAGGCCTAGGACGTCCTGTAGAGAGCGGTGGTTCCGCTGTGGAGGCGGGAACCTCTCTAAGCGCTCCGTCCAGCAGTGTTGATCCCCCGACGATGAGTCTCCCCTCAGATGCTCCAACCGTCGGGACCTCAACCCGTGATACCCTTGAAGGTACGGATCTTTCAACTCCCTCTGAGGCATCTCGGAAGGAAAAGTGAGTGCTTGAGTGTTTTTGTATGAATTCGATGTAAACTCTTTTTTTGAATAAATAAATAAAAAGTATCTTCATTCTCTTTTTGAACTGTCTTGTTTTTTTACTGTGCCTCAAAGCCGCTGCGGGTGCTGGCTCTGGAGAAGTGAGAATTCAACCATGTGAGGTCTCTCTTGGAAATCGAGGGTGCCCCATGCACGTTTTGGCTCGCAGGGGCTGGTCCCTCAGGTGTGAAGTTCCTCGAGGAAGCTGTGGCGAGGCCTGACGGTTCCGACCCCAAAGATGATGGCGAGGGGTTGGAGCCAAGTCTTGATGATAAGCCCACATCCTTGCTGGATTTCTTGAATAACCGACAGAGGAGAGTCGCAAAAAGCTTATACTGAACACTACCCGGGTTTTCCCGTCGCGTAGAGTTCAAACTGCTCAACTCTCTCGCCTTCCAGCTAGACCGTGAGCTGATTTTCCACAATGTTATAGTAAGCAAACTTGAAGAAAGGATGTGCGAGGTGTTCTTGAAATCAGCCGGTATGCTGGAGGTGATGAAAGAATTGAGGAATGATAAGACAGCGCTGAAAGTGAGGCTCCTGAGGTGGCCTGAGGAGTAAAGGAAGCGTTTGATGACATCTCCAGTTTACAGGAGAAGATCGCCTTAGATCAGTCAGAGATCGCTTCGCTTCGGGCCAGATCGATCAGGAATACACCAAGAAGTTAGAGCTCAAGCATAGAATCCGGAAGCTAGAAAAGCATTTGGAGCACACAAACACGATATTCAAGAGCTGAAGGCCGATGTAGAGCATCAATGTGATCACTACAATGAACTCTAGAGAGCCCACGATGATCTGCTCATGGAGGCGCAGACGTTGCGCTCTCAGGTCCCTATCAGGAGCTCTGGTGGTCGAGCAGAAGGCGCGGTGGCTTGTCTAGGGGCACGAGGGGTCGGGCCGGAGGTACGAGCGGTCTGAACGAGGGCTCGAGTGACCGGACTGGGAACACCAGTGACTAGCCAGGGAGGTCCAAGGGGTGGTCCAAGAGCTAGGGTAGCGGATGTAAGCGGGGTTAGCCAAGTCCATTTGTATCTACTTTTGATGTAATAAGAACTTTATTACTCTTTTATCAATAATAAAAAAAGTTACTATTTCTGACTGTGTGTGTTGTCTGTTCTTGTTCCTCTTGATGTGGCAGTACTGATACAAGAACGCGAGCCTGGCCCGTCTCGTAAACGTTTAAGCGGTCGTTAGGGTAGAAGCCCATAGGTTAGTCGGAGGGCTTTTAGCTGCCGGGAGGACTTTTTCTTTCAGGAGTTGTTCGTCAGGGTAGAACCCGCTATAAATTATTCTCGATTAGCCGTCAGGGTAAGACCCGATGTGGGCTGTTGACTTGCCCGAGTAGCCATCAGGACGAGGACCCGACATGGGCTTAGCTCTAAGCGGTTATTGTGAGTCTCCGTCCTTCAGGAGACTCCCCGATAGATAGTCGTCAGGGTACAACCCGCTATAAGTTGTTCCCAAATAGCCGTCAGGGTAGGACCCGATGTAAACTGTTACTTGCACAAGTAGCCATCAGGGCAAGGGCCCGATATAAGCTGAGCTCGAACGGTCATTGTGGGTGAGCCTCCGTCCTTCAAGGGACTCTTCGAGGAATAACCGTCAGGGTAGGACCCGCTATAAGTTGTTCCAGAGTAGTCGTTAGGGTAAGACCCGATATAGGTTGATGACTTGCTCGAGTAGCCATCAGGACGAGGGTCCGATATAGGCTGAGCTCTGAGTGATCATTATGGGTGAGCCTCCGTCCTTCAGGAGACTCCCGGAGGGATAAGTCGTCAGGATAGGACCCGCTATAGGTTGTTCCCAAGTAGCCGTCAGGGTAGGACCCGATGTAAGCTGTTGACTTACCTAGTAGCCATCAGGGCGAGGGCACGATATAGGTTGACCTCTGAGCGACGATCATAGTAGGTGAGCCTCCGTCTTTCAGGAGACTCCCCGAGGGGTAACGGTCAGGGTAGGAGCCGCTATAAATGTTCCTGAGTAGCCGTCAGGGTAGGACCCGATGTAGGCTGTTGACTTGCCCGAGTAGCCATCAGAGTGAGGGCATGATATAGGCTGAGCTCTAAGTGGTCATTGTAGGTGAACCTCCGTCTTTCAGGAGACTCCCCGAAGGGTAACCGTCAGGGTAAGACCCGCTATAGGCTGTTCCCGAGTAGCCATCAGGGAAGGACCTGATATATGTTGTTGAAACGTTTATCGCACTCAGAGAAATATTGAAATCTTACAGACAATCATCTAGATAAAGAACTTGCACAATAATATTTTCGTTGGATATTACATGATTCTACACAGTATCATTTCAAGTGAAAAGAGTTCTATTTTTTTAAGGAGCTTGTCATCCTGAATAGCCAAGGTGTACGATCATTTGCCTTCCCGAACGATGGTGTAGGGAACCTCCCAGTTGGGCTCGAGCTTTCCTTGATCCTTCTGCCGGGTAGTCTGAATTACGCGCTTCAGGACCAAGTCTCCGACTTGAAATTCGTGCATCTTCACCTTTTGTGGTACGCGAGCTGGTTCTACTGTTGGTATGATGTGATGCGGGTCTGGGCTTGCTGCCACTTTTCCTCTGGCTGATCCAGGATTAGGCAGAGTTGAGCATCGTTTTGGTCACCTTCAACCCCCTCCACGCGGAGTGTTTGCATGCTAGTGTCGACCGGGATGATCACTTCCGTTCCATATGACAATGAGAACGGGATTTCACCCGTTGCGACGCGCTTGGTGGTCTTGTAAGCCCAGAGCACTCTGGGGAGTTTCTCGGCTCATTTGCCCTTTGCTCTGTCCAGCCTTTTACACAGGCTGTCGAGGATGGTACGATTGTTGAACTCAACCTGACCATTATCTTGAGGATAATATGGCATGGAGAATCGATAGGCAATCTTATACTTAGCGCAGAAGTTGGCCACTTACTCGCTGGCAAAGTCTGTCCCATTGTTAGAGATAATGGTGTAGGAGTCCGAAGCGACACAAGATGTTTTGCCAAAGAAATTTGACAATATGTTGTCCAGTGACTTCGAAGAGTGGCACCACCTCGACCCATTTGGTGAAATAGTCGGTGGCTGCCAGCAGGAATCGCAACTGAGGTTGTGCTCGGAGGAGTGGACCAACTACGTCCAACCCCCATTGCATGAAGTGCCAAGGACTCCGCAAAGTGTGGAGGTTAGTACTCAATTTATTTGATGTTGGGGCGAATCTTTGACATTGCGAGCACTTCTTCACATAATTTTTGGCGTTATCAAACATCTTGGGCCAATAATACCCTTAATTGATGGCCTTATGAGCAAGGGAGCGGCCTCCCGAATGATCCACAGTCACCACCATGAATTTCCTGCATCTCTCTGAGCTTCGTCTGGTCCGAGACACCTCAGATAGGAGTTGACATGAAGCTTGAAGTAAGATTTCTTGTATAGGGCGTCTCCGAGGAGCGTGCATCTGGTGGCCACGTACAGAAGCTTTTGTGCCTCTGCTCTGTCGTCGGGGAGCGTCCTATCCTTCAACTAAGCAATGATATGATCCCTCCATCCCGGCGAGGTATCAAGGCGGAGGACCTCTCCAATCAGTTGTTGGACAATCCGGTTGGCATTGTGCTCGACGGGGATCTCCCATCTGAACTGAAACTCTGCGGTTGCCCCCAAGTTAGAAAGTAATTCAACGTGATTGTTTTCTGATCTGGGGATTTTAAACTTCAGTCCAAGGACCAGTTGTAGGTATTCCGCCATCTGAGCATCCCTTGCAATGTATTCCCCGCTGACTTGGATGAGTCGCGCCGAATTTCAAGCCCTGTGACCCGAGTGTGATAGCCATTCGGAGTCCAGCTAGGACTGCCTCATACTCGGCATCGTTGCTGGAGGCCGGGAAGCCAACGGTAAAAGACTGTTCGATAATAGACCCTTCTGGAGTGTGAGGACAATCCCGATGCCCGCCTCATGCTGTTTGAAGCTCCGTCTACATTCAGAACCTATACTTCCAGTAAGTCGCATTGCACTGTGACTCTAGGGGTGAAGTCAGCAATAAAGTCCGCCAAATAATGTCATTTGATTGTTGTCCTTAGTTCGTACCTGAGTCTATAGGGCTTCAGCTCCGATGCCCATTTAAATATCCACCTCGTTGCCTCTTGATTCTCTATAATGCTTTTCAGATGATGCTTCGTGAACACCGTGATCGGTAAGATTTGGAAGTAATGCTTGCGCTTCCTCAAGATGATGAAAAAAGCGAGCACCAACTTTTCAGCTTTTGGTATCTGGTTTGTGGTTCATTCATGAAATGGCTGATGTAGTACACCTGCTTCTGGACGCCTTCGTCTTCATGAATCAAGGCTCCGCTAATGACTGACTCCGAGACGGTCAGGAGTAGCATCTCTCCCGAGGTGGGCTTGGACAAGAGTGGTGGTGAAGCCAGATATCTCTTAAGACCTTGAAAAGTTATCTCGTATTTTTCGTTCCAGTGAAAATTGGCCATGTTCTTCTTCAAGGCTTATAAGAAGGACTTGCATTTGTCTGTGCATTGGCCGATGAATCGGTTCAGAGCAGCGAGACGTTCGTTCAACATCTGAACCTCTTTCACACATATGGGCGACTTCATATTTAAGATGGCAGATATCTGGTCGGGGTCAGCCTCCATGCGCCATTGAGTGACCAGATACCCTAAAAACTTCTCGAAAGCAACCCTGAATGTGACTTCTCGGGGTTGAGCTCACCTTGTACTTTCGTAAGAGGTCGAAAGCTTTGCCCAAATATTAGAGGTGATCTTTGAGCAGGACACTTTTCACCAACATATCATCAACGTAGGCTTCTGCCTTACGGGCTTAGCATCCGCCCTGATGGAGAGCTTGTAGCAGATAATACCGAGATCGATTTCGGGCATGTCGGTGGGAGTCCACGTGAATACATCCAAATTGTCCGACAAGAACTTTTTGAACAAGGCTTCCTCCTGAGGATGCAGCTTCGAGCCGATTCAGAGGACCTGCTCTGGATGATGTAGATCTATAAGAAACGACTCGGGTTCCTTCTCGGTCTTGTTGTCTGCGTCTTCCGACTCGATGGGTGACTCGGCAGGAAAGTCAGAGTCTTGGTTTTCGCCATTCTTTAATTGTTATTGGTCAACAATTCTCTTATGCTTTTTAACCATAGGTGAATCTTTGTCAGAGACGGCTCAGGAGGTCTTTGTCATCCAGCCAACTTCTTCCGGGCTACTGCAGTAATGGTTTTAGCTATCGCCTAGTCACCCCTTATGTCAGTCATTCCTGACGGTGTGGGGACTTCAAAAGTTGATGGTGGATGGACGGGACAACTCTCATCATCTGAATCCATGGCCTCCCGAGGATAGCGTTGTAGGAAGATTCGACATCAAGGATGCAGAACTCTGTGACAACGTTGTATGGATCCACTCGGACCGAAAACGTGATTGTTCCGAGTGAGTGCGTCTCGCTCCCGTCAAATCCATAGAGAAGTGACGGTCTAAGGAAGGATCATTGATCCTTTTAAGTCAGCTCGAGATTGCCCTCCATCCGATCTAAGGCGTGTCCGTACAGGATGTTGACACTACTCCCCCCTCTCGACCAAAATCTTTGACACTTGGCAACAACCGATATGCATTGTCATGACCAAAGCGTCGTTGTGCGGGAAGTACACGACGTAGGCGTCGGCCTCCGAGAAGAAGATTGCTCTGCCCAGTGGTGAAGGTGATCGTGTCAGCATTGCCGGGCAGTTGTCCCTTTGGGCTTCATTGACATAAATGGCCCTTTCTTTTAATGTGGTGCCCTCTGTCGAGAGGTGTCGAACCTCTTTATACTGGATGAGGGTGTTACCTGCCTGACCATCTAGTGGTGAAGGTTTTCTTTGCACTTTAAACTCTGAGAGTTGTCCAGAGTTAAGGATGAACTCTCTGAAATATCCCCGATTAACCAGATCTTGGAGGTGCCCGGCAGTCGACGGTGAGATGGCCCATCCTGCTATGGAAGGCGCAATACTCCCTAGATCCGGGCCCCTTCGGGTTCTGCAAGAGCGGTCGACTCGAGCACCTGACCCAAGCTGGTCTTTAATGGCGTTGAACACATGGTCGACGGAAATCTTGAATGAAATAAGGTCAGGCTCTACGGCATCGTCCTTGTTCGACTCATGTGTGTGTCAGGGTGGTTTATAGACAGCGGCAGAGTTGTGGTTTGGATACTTCCTCGGGGGAAACTGCTGCTTCGATTTCTCGCCCTCGGATCCTTGTTTAGGGGGTGATTGGTCGCACCCCAAGTCGCCTCTTCGATCTGCATTTACTTTTGCGTTCGGACGAGAATGCCCCTCATCTTGGTGACAGTTCTTTACCAGATGCTAGTAGAACGAGTAGGTGACTTGCAGTCCACTGATGAATGCAGCGGCAGCTATGTCTTCATTGCAATTGTGTACTAAGGTCATCTGGTTTTGAAAATAATTGATGTAGTTCTTCAGACTCTCTTGGTTTCATCCTAACCGTGAGGAGATGGATGTTCCTCTAGAACTCTCTCCGAGAAGCGAACTGATTGTAGAAGGCGTCAATTACATCATCGAAACTTCGAAACGAGTTCTTCAAGAGTGAGTAGAATTAATGATAGGTAGCGCCCTTAAGACTGTAAGAGAACGCCCGACAGAGGGAAGGTCATTGTGAGCATGGATCGCCATTTTGTCTTAGAACTAGCGGAGATAAAGAAGGGGATAAGACGCTCTGGAGTAGCAGATAAAAGAGGACATCACAAATTTCCCCGGGAATCAAAGTGTGGTGATTCCTTCGACAGTGGTGAGTCTTAGGGCCTCAACCCGCTATGCTCCATTCCTTTCGGAGATTGCCGGCTCACTTGGGGCCGTTTGGATTCAAGGAAGTGGAAGGAAGTGGAAAGTGTCATTTCTCACTTCCGCTGTCTATCCAAACACCAAAAAAGAAAAATGGAAAAAAAACCCTTTTCCTTTTCTCTTTTTCCTTTTACACAACCATTTTCTTACTACTAAGATACTACAGTTAATTTTGTGGCCATGTAGATCTCATTTGTAATAAGTTATAGCTCAAAACAGTTAATTTTGTGGTCATGTAAATCTTACTTGCATTCTAATTACGTTCAAATTTTATTTTTCATAATTATTTTTTATTTTAATATTATTTTACGGTCAACTTTGTAGTCAATGTTTTCACTTTCACTTCCACTTCCACATTACCTACCAATTATCGAAAAAGACATTACACTTTTCCATTTACACTTCCCAACTATCATCCAAACACCAGAAAAGAAACACAAATTCTCATTTTACAAAAAGAAAAGAATCCTACTTCCCACTTTCTCTCTTCCACCCACTTCCGGGCATCCAAACAGTCCCTTGGTTGAGCCACTTTTAAACCAAATCTGCAATGTTCTCAATGCGAGGGAACTTCGGGCTGCGGGGATGCTCTGAGTTCTCAGAGCACTCGTCATCATTGTGAGTCTCAGACCTGTTGCACTTTAAGTTGCCAGTGGTTCGCGCGGCTTCCCCATCACGTTGCGGCAACGGGGGAGTTCGAGCTCTTTCTTACCAGTTCAGAGAGACTGCGATTTTCGCAATATGTCAACTTACCTGAGGAGTCTGATCTGAACACGAGTTGTTGCGTCTTTTTCAAGGGCAGCCGCCTCGCGGATCTCTGTTTGCTGCTCTTCCAGCTGCTTTTGCAGGCTAGAAAGCATCTGAAAGAGTTGTTCATTGGTGTGTCGGGGTTCGAGCATGGCCGTAAGCACCCTTTGTGCCGAGGCGAAAGAAGATTGAGAATCTTCAGCGTCGGTGATGTCAACGTCGGATAGGTTTGGGTGATGACTTGCAGGCTCGGCAACTTCAACAGCTTTCCCTTTTCCTTTCGAAGAGGCAGGGGCAACGGATAGAGCCTGAGAGATGTTCTTCCTTGATAGAGCTATCTCCGCTGTGCGAGGCTGTTTTGAGGAGGGGTTACATTTTGAAAGTGGGAGAGATATTCGAGCATGGACTCAAAAAGATCTCAATGAAAGCATCAAATGCAGTAGGTAATTTCTGAGAGAGTTATCTATGCACCAAAATGTAGAGATTGACAAATGAATCTTAGAGATCGAATCAAAACAACCAGACAGATTTACGTGGAAACACGAAAGGAAAAATTCACAGTGCAGGAGAGAAGGTTCCACTATAATTCAGAGAAAATTACAACGGTAACTGTCTGATCTCGTGTGCTAGAGTTGCTAGGATTAATTGATCGTCTCCCTCTCGTTGGAAGGGGTTTCATATTTATACAAGTGAATGTCTTTGGATAAGATTACAGAGTCATGTTCTATCTGAATATCTATCCGATCTTAATCGCTTATCTTGGAAGTGGTTAGAGCCAAGCATTTTAATTTGAATTAGAGGAGCACATATTTGTCTTTATCCAGTGGGATCCATCCAGCTGCCAATGTGGTGATCCACTTCTGAGCTGTAACCTCTGGGTTCAAATGAAGATTTGGCTTGGAGATAGGCGTACTCATAATCGACCCCATCTCTATCCCATGACTGTTTGAACTGCTTGGAGTTTAGATGAGAATAGAACTCTTCTTCAGAGATTCTGGAGACGGCCATGTGTCACGCGATTGTCCAAGAGTTGGATGGACACGTGTCATGATCTCGAAGGGGTCCGAAACTGACCACTTTAGATGCCAATATAAGTTTTCAAAAGATAAATAGCAGTTCATAAATACTTTTTGAAATAATTGTACTTTTCCCCCTTACATTCATAATTGTGTTTGTCAATTGTCTATGAAAGAACAAGAAGATCATGATTTTTAGGTTGTGTACATTGTTCAACTATTCAACACACCGTTCATTCAATCCCATCTTCCCTCTCTCCCTCCCCCCCCCCCCCCCAAAGAGAGACGAAAGTAAAAGAGCACCACAAGTCTTGCATGACTAGAAGCAAATTTTGTTTTATGTTAGCCTCTCACTCCTCTCCCACTCTCCATGAGATAACTGTAAATTGGAAGATTACACTTGATGTCTTGCATGAATGGAAGGTCAAAGATTTGGATTGATGTTAGCACTAGTCATTTTCCTTTTTTTAACCAGTAAATTCATAATGTTATTTTACCATCAAGCACACATGATTAACATTAAGGGATACGTGTTTCATACCCTCTTCCCATTTTTAATTTTAATTTACCCCTCCTGCAAATTTTCCGTCATGTTTTGCCCTTATTTTTCATAACTTTTGACCCCATTACAACTCAGCCTTTGACAGAGACGTTTCAGACCGGAAAAGTCAATCCTGAACATGTTTGACATCAGAATATTGATAACAGTTATGAGTTACTATTCTTAGCCTTACGATAACAATAATTGATTTCATAATGTTGTTTTTAAGTTCCCTGATAGTAACAATGCTATCATTCTTAATTTCTTTCATAAATCAAACAGTTGCTATGATACTGTTTTACTTTCAAAATGTTGGTTTATCACTCGCAGTTTCAGAAGGGGAAATGTGCAGACCTGAACATAAGTTCAAAAGTTTTGATCTAAATGACAGCGGGTTAACACGGTGAGAAGTTATAAAAAGGAAGGGTAAATGTGAATGAAAGATGAGATGGGTTAAAAAAATAAAGTTACAAATAGAGGGGAATAAAGACATGTTCTTCTTATATTATTATAGATGCACGAGTGTGCAAGCATGGATGAACAAGTATTTGTATGTCCATCCGTGTGTGACTGTGATACTGAACCTATGCTGTGAACGAATAGCTTGCATGCATCTGTTTTACTGATCCTACTCTCTGAACAAACAGCCCAAGGCCAAACAATGTGAGCACGCATGTGGGTGTGTGGCGTCTGGGTGGGGAAGTGTGGGTGTATGTGAGAGCATGCTCCTTTTGGATGTGTATGTCTAATTTTAAGAGAATAAACATGTTAGTCACACTATATTTAATAGTGCATTTAATGCAAGTAACACCATCATCTAGGCCTTCCTCCATTAAAGTGAGGTTGGCTAAGGAACACAGCTCTCAATGCACATCAAACAATTTTCTAGATTCAGTGAATATTTGATACCTGATGACAAGTTCCTAGTAGAAGCAGCTGCCTGAAGGCATAGATCCTTAAAATCCAACTCATTAGAAGAAAACTTGCCTCATTGCTCATGTAGTTTAAGCTCGAGCAATTAGAAAGAGACCCTTTCAAAATTTTAAAATTTTACAACCCAACTTGGTCTCACCTCTACATGAGTTGGTGCCAAATTTTCAAATTTTACAACCTGTTGCCAACTTGATGCCAACGAGCATGTGAGGGACTTTCCGTAAAACTCAGAATATTAGAGAAGCTACATGGTTGACTATACAGTTTGAACTCATGCACAACTAACGAACCACTAAACTCCAGTAGATTGAGAAATAGTTCCTACAGATGAACAGGCACCATCATCAGATTTTAAATAGGGAATCACAGTCATGTCTGAAGTCACAGTACCAACCAAAGAGAAACTGGTATAACATTCCAAAGGAAAAACTATAATAGGTTTTACAGAGATATAAATGCAAATGATACAAGAACCACAGTCTTGAAAAAACAAAGCATACTATGGGTTTCATATTCAGTTAAAGGACAATTGAGAATATCACATATTTCTGAGCCTCCTTGGGATGTCATATTGAACGACCATTCTAAAGAATTTTCAATTACAACCACCTAAAATAAACTAAGAAATGAAAAGGAAGAGCATTCCAAGCAATAATGCACCATTTAAACTCAATAAAAGAGACTTAGCATGTGGCAGCATAACGAAAGAAGAACAGACCAATTAAGTCCAGAGATCCGTCTGAACGGTTGATTGACAAATATGAATCAGCAATGCCATCAACCGGCTCAACAACGTACTTGTCAGCAAACTCCCATAATCTCATCCGTGTGTGCAGTTTGTTATGAGAATTTTTCTTCTCATTATCATCCATAATTTGGTATTCTACAGAAAGTTAGACAATAGAAACATGATAATCAGTAGAGAAATGAAAATTTACTCAAATTTGATATTCGGAGTGCATCAGAAATAGAAAGATTATATTCAAACTAATTTGCATACACAACCAAGCAAACATTCAAGTGTACTTGAAAGTGAGTCAGTTCAACCAGATTGATATGGAACATGTGGTGAGCTATTCATGTATATAATTAATCTGATTCCAGGAGCAAAAGTTCCCATAGATGTCAAACTAAGTCCAATAAATGAAACTTATAGTCGTACAATTTGTTTCAACTATCACATAAGCTTTGGCGACCAAACAACAAATCTCAAATAGCGTGAGACAAACATCTCAAAACTTGACAGTAACACCACAATGGAAATAGAAATGAGGGAGAATCTCGATAGCGACAGAAACCGGTCAAAAGTAACATCCAATAAGTTCATTGGCCAATCAAGCCTAAGTCTATACAAGATCCGACAGATACAGATTGAAATTTACGACAATTCACGCGGCAAAAGCAAGATTGATCATCGATTCAGATCCCAAACTTTCTGATCCAGAGAAATCAAAAACCAAAAGGAAAAAAAAGTTCTCAGGAATAATCAATAAGGATCCCAACAGATCACAGGTTACCATTACTAAAGATGAAACCCTAAAAATGACGAGAGACAGGGGAAGATTTATTACCTTTGGGACGAAGGCGGCACGACCGGTGATGGAAGCAGAGAGAGAGGCGGGGGCCAGGGCGAGGCGAAATGGAGAGAAGAGAGGGGAAGGGGTATAAATAGGCGACGAGATGTGGAGGCCGAGGCCTAGATCGAGAGGGAGGGATCTGACGCTCCGAGTTCTGCGGAGAGGGAGGACAGCAGCGCAGGGCGAAACAATGACCGGCATGCAACACCCGCGAACCCTCTGGTCTTCACTGTTATTATTGTTAAAAAAATTATTCTAAATGAATCGTCATTAGATTTAAAAATCTGTTATAATGAAAATTAAAGAGAGGAGTGGTCTTTGTTTCCGGAGTTCAATTTTATCTCTTATTAGTTTAGTTTAGATTCAGATACAGGAGAAAAATGTTTCCGTTGCAAATGTCTCCGAACTATCGAGATTGAAGAGATTTATCTATCTTCGAGGACAATGGTTGGCCAGTTGCCATTTGGGAACTTGCTGATATCATCATTAGTAATTAGTCGCGGGATTCGTTTGAAGCTCACTGTCCTCTCTCTTCTTTGTTTTGAAGCTCAACGTTACTCCAACGAACTGATATTGAAAAACCTTTCCAATGGAACACAAGATCTGTCTGAACACAACGAAGCTAGTGTTTTTCTTACGGGCTTAAATAACACAATTTTTTAAAATATTTTTTTTAAATTTGACAATTCTCAAAAAAAAATTCAAAAAACTAACATATGATATGCCAGGTCTGTGGCGCGGGGCGTTTCGCTCCACCGGCGTGGCCGCTATACTGGCCAGAGGTCGATTTTTTCGTCCAATTTTGACAAGCCCGAACGAATAATATTTTTTTTTGCCCAACTATTTATTGTTCAGGATTGTCCACCCCGAACAAAGACTTCTTCTTTTTTTTTTTAACTTTTCTGGGGTTGACAACTTCGAACAAAGAAACTTTAGGTTTTTTAATCTTTTTCTATTTTTCTATATGTGTTTTACATCAAATGACCTTAGCTCAATTGGACAAGTGGAAAACTGTAGTTGGCAAATTCCTTACTAGTTCAAATCCCGGTCAGAATTTTTTTTGGATTTTCTTTCTTAGTTAACAAGTAAAAAAATTGCAATTGTTGGGAACCGAATCCAGGTCACCCTCGTGACAAGCTGAAGTACTCACCACTCTACTATAACCTAATGACAATAACTTTCTCTTAATCTAATTTGTTTATCTAGACAAAGAAAAATTAAAAAAAAAATCAAATATCTTTGCTCAGAATTGTCAACGGGTTGCCAACCCAAATAAAGAACACTTGGTAAAAAAAGTCCAAGTGTACTTAAAAGAAAAAGTCTTTGTCTGAGTTGGCAACTCCAGATAAAGAACAAAATAGCAAAATATAAATATATATTCTTCGTCCGTAGTTATCAATTCCGAACGAAGAAAAAATTGAGCACGCCAGCATGACCATGAAGCTAGTGAGGCGAAACACTCTATCACCGACATGACATGTCAGAGGTCAGTTTTTGGAAATACTTTTTAGAGGGTCGATTTTTTAAAATATTTTTTAATTAAATCTTTTTTGAAAATTTACTTTTTTAATTTTTGCTAGTCCAGTAAGCAAGTGTTACTCTAATATAAGAAATTTTTTTCAGTAAAGTGTGGTTACAAGATTTAAATTCCTCTTGCACCAGTTTATAACATATTCTTCAAAAAAACATAAAGGCCTTGTTCAGGAGCAATGTTAAGTTTCCCAAACAAAGTTTTGAAAGATTAAGCTCAAAATGAGATTAATGAAATTGAGACTTGTTTGGTAGCCAAATGAGGTTTTGGATATCCTCAAACCTTATGAAATCGGCAGTTTGAGTGGAGTTTTTCTAGCCAGGCTAAATAACAAAGAGAAGTGTTTGCCAAACATTCAATAAAGCGATTGAAAATCTAGTCTCAAAAGGTTACAGAAATTGGGGTTTGTATGGATCCCAAACCTCGATTTCATTTTAATAGAAACTATGTTGCCAAACTAGGCCAAAATGTCATATGATTTCTTTATCAAGCATAAAATTCTTAACTAAAAAACCACAGTACTCATAACTAAACAATACTTTAACTATTGCGCGCACACATAAATATGTTCAAAATTGTAACATATCATTTTAATGATTTTGGTCCGCCTGATCAAACTCCTAATTATTTTTTGGCCTTTCTTTTTGCATTCACAATTTAAATCTTCCATAATTCCTTTTTAACTTTTGATATCTTTATATTTTTCTATTCATACTTCTAATGGTACGGGTTGTGATGAGAAAAAGAAATTCTCATCTATTAGTCACTCTGCCAATCTCTAAGAATTGACAAAGAATATTTCATATTTAAAGATATTCTACAATTAATAGACTAAATACAAATCTCTGAGAGCACATCTCTCAACAAAGTCTACAATATAACTTACATTAAAGAACCGAGGTCAAAATGAAGTTTCTGATATGTGTGTGTCTATAGGTACTTCTATTACTTACACAAAGAGATACTAAACAAAATCAAAACACAAGTGCTCAATAAAATACTATTCGTTTCTTTTTGTTACTTATATGGTTTCAAGTTAGGTCCTTACCCTTGTCATGACCTGGAAAAAAAATTAATAACAACGGGGTGACCTTGACATCTCAATGAGTACGGTAAACTCTAAATTAACCTACATGAATGCATATATAATAACTGTCAATTTGAAATCTCTGATATCAGTTTTTAATTGTATAGGAAATTCATTTCCTTATTAATTATTAACTCTTGACCTCTTACGCAATCTTCTTTTATCTTTCTTAGAATATAGGTGTCTCAACTACCAGACATAATTCTGTATCTTATCAATTTTATAATTAGTGATGAATGGATCACATATTGTGCCCTTGTGACATGCACGTAATTATTTATAAAAGTAATTTATGCATCACGGTGTCAAACTCGCTCATAATTTAGGCCATTGTATATTACATAACCCAATTATTGGTTCACATAACGACAACAATTCCATCATCACACTTAGTGAATGAGCCACACGTACATTTATATGTATATCCCACATGTACACCATTCACACTCTCCTTCCTTCGTCGAATGAGTACCAAACATAGACACGTGTATACCATTCACACTCCTTTTCCTTCGACGAATGGATACAACATATACAATAAGGCATACTGATTCGGAAAAATCGAGATATGAAAATATGTAATTTGAAATCGAAAGTGTTACTCTGGCTTTTCGCAATTTAACCCAGTAGCAATGGTTACGCGGGTCGTGATCGACAAAGAGGGATGCGATGCAAATTCTTCAGTATATTTTAAATCACTAAATTGATTAAGTTATTCTTCTTTGTTTTGAAAAAGATAAAAATAAAACTATGTTAAGCTAGAAGAGGAAGTAGGAAGAATAAAAATAAAATTACTTAACTCTTCTGACAATTGTTTAACCTTAAATCTTTGATGACAATTTACCTTGAATTGAAGGCAATCAGCGCATAACCTATGAGAAGAACTTGATTCTCATCCACATTAGATGTAACGCCCCGATTCCGTGGGTACGGAGACGTTACTGCGACGTATATACGCAGATCAAAAATACCCTCATGTACATATGCTAAGCATCAGTGCATGTAAGAATCAGAGTACGAAAATATGTGGTGCATTATATATTCTAACATAAGAGTACAATTACAAAGTTATCATAGGATGTGACATAATATTACAAGAATATTACATCACCGATATACGCAAATGCGAGAATACAAAGAGATACAATTTTGAACAGTACAAAAGACATTCACGAGTTACAAAAGAAAAACTCGAGAGACGAGAAGGGGGCTGGAAGGATAGGGGCCCGGACGGTCTGCCGATGATCCACGCTGGCTACCGATGCGCACTCTGATCAACAGGAAGTCCATCACAGTCAAGCTTCAAGATCTGGACATGTAGATCCAGGGTTGTCAGAAGCAACCTAACGAGTGACAAGATGAGTACCAAGTGACGTGCATAGATGAGCACACGTGTATCGATAAATATGAGTCAAAGAGCATATATTGAAAATCGTGTCGTGAGCACAGGCATACAGGAGCATGCAATGAGGTAGCAAGTAAAGTAAATGTGACAAAACCAGTTATATAAGCCCAAATTATCGATCCGTGAAATTAGTACATCAAAGGAATAATCCAAATAAGGAAACCCTCATATATATATCATATGTCTCACGTCACCGTACCCTGAGTTCATATAGCCTGAGTTGTCTCCTAAATTAAGAAAACATCGTAAAACTGATAAAAATTGATAAAACTGATAGTACCACATACAAGCAAAACCAGTCGTACAAGCTCGGTTTAAGGCTTATGAGACAAGCGCGTCGAAAAAATAATCCAAATAAGAAAACCCTCATCTATATATCATATGTCTTACTTCACCGTAATCTGAGTGTATAAAACCCGAATTGCAAAACAACACGATGAGTTATTGATTAACATCTTATTTTTATTACTCATCCTACCCATATATCTAGGTATGTGCCTTAGCGTCCCAACACATATACATCTATATCTGAGTAAGCTGAAGTTGTTATTGAAAATTGATGATGAAATCAACGAGTTATGTTTACAGTGGGTTCTGTGTATATCCGGGACCACAGCCCAGTATGTTTCGTTGCTGGAGTACGGAATCTGCCGCAAGACATAAAGGAGGAGGGTCTTATATTATGCCCATTCAGATATATAACAGGAGGTAAGTAGCCAGTGCTCCTCTCGAAACACCTAGAGGCCCTCAGGTAGTTACGAAAGTTTTAATTGCACAACATAAATAATATCATTATAAACATATTCACCACTTGAAGTCCATCAGTTTCCCCTTACCTGATATAAGTTATCCTTTTTATAGTTTATTATGTAATTATTAATTTACGGAAATAGCAGGAGTATAACAGGTTCAGGAATTCAGAAGTATAAGTGTACATGAGTACTAGAGATACAGGTCACTTGTATAATACATGATAGTAGTTACAGGATTTTCGTAATATGATAATCACAAGTCAAGTGGTACTATATCAGGTGACAGGTGATAAGTGATATCAAATAAGTGTCAGGTGATAACATGCAAAAGTGAGATGTCAAGTAATAAGCACAGTAGATATCACTATTGTATATCATAATACATGAAAATAGTACCGATACAGGAGATCGGTATAAATACAAAAAAAAGGTACTGATACAGGAGATCGGTACGAATACAGAAAAATGGTATCGATATAGGTGAAAAGGACACCTAGAGGGGGGTGAATAGGTGTACTTGCTAATCTAGAAACTAAATGCTCTTAAATGCGGAAGCTAATGCAAATTTTGCAACACACTTAATACAACACACAAGTGTAGCCGAATTCCCCGTGAAGGGCTCTGGACTAACTCCTCTTGATTCCCCTTGAATGGGTTGAGGTGTTATGTGAAGCTCTTGTGGTTAAGTATAAGTGAGGCACACACACAAGCAATCCAAGCATATAATGAATAAGCAATATGAATCAATGTAAGGACAACACAAGCAAATAGATATGTATGATATGAATGATACTTTGCCCAAATGTAATGAGAGAGTTGAGAGACAATGGATCAAACGCAAAGGCCAAGATATGTTTCGAGGTTCGAGCACCCAGCTCTACATCCCCACCTTCACCGAGAAGGATTTCCAATCCACTATCTCCCACCGAGGGAACCTCTACCGAAGAGGATTTGTTACACAAGGGAGTACCGAACTCCTCTCTCGAACACCGCCTCACAACCGAGGGGTAGGTCCGTAGCCAATACAACAACCGATCCACCTCACACTAGAGGGATACAAACCAACAACCAACTCCACCTCACAAAGAGAGAGCAAACCACAATCTCAACCTCTACCAAAGAGGGAGCAAACACCAACCCAAATCAACCTCACCAAGAGGGATACAAGAAATCAAGGGGTTTACAACAAGTGGTATATCTCAACCAAAACCTCTTTCCTTTTTCCACAAACAATAGATCCTAATAGAATAGGATAGGTGATAGCTCAAGTGTGGAAAAACAAAGTGTTTTGATCAAAGAAAACTCTTGGAAAAACACCAAAAATGATATAGAGATTTTTGCTCAAAAACAATTCCCAAAAACCTAGTTTCTTTGAAAATAACAAAACACTTAAAACAATAAGATGGAACTTTTGACACTTAAAACTCTTTTGAAAACTTGTAAAAACACTTCAGAAAAGTAAGAATTTTTGCTCTTGAAAATCTTGTCAAAAAGCCCAAGAGTTGGGGTATATATAGCCCCAAAATAAAACTAGCCGTTAGGCTGATGTGGCAGCCTGACAGGCTTGGCGGTCGACCGCCAACGGTCAAAAATGTGACCATTGGGCAAACCCAGTCGACCGCCCGGTCGACCCAAATATACAAAGAGTAGAGCTCTCAGTTACGGTCGACCGTCGGGTCGACCGCCCTTGTGTCTGCCAGACGTGCACGGCTCTGTGCACGTCGGTCGACCTCACGGGTCGACCGGCCCTTGTTGCGGTCAACCCATGCGGTCGACCGATCTGGCCTGTCAGCCACAATCAAGGACAGAAACTGGTCAGAAACAACATGTTAAAATATTTCTAAAAAATTCTTTTATCTCTTTTAAAATTCCATAAAACTTGTTTTAACATTTTACATTGAAACACAAACTTGTGATAAAAATTTCAAGACATATATCAACATATTCAAATCATTTTTGTGTCTTGTAAATTTTATCAAAAACCAACACTTGTATTTTATCAAACTTTGATTTTTCCATACATGAATAAGATAGTCAAAATAAGTTTGTATAAGACATTGTAAGCATGTATGTATAACTAGAATACATCTATTATACATATAAACTATTTAAACTTGTTTTGATCAACTATTCATGAAAACCGAAAACCAAACATAAAACGTGTGTGTTTGTGCACTTGAGCATATCAACTATTCTAAGCTTTACAAATGGATCTAAACACACTATCTAAACACTAGGATACCTAAGTCTTCTTGACGATCTTCCATCTTCAAGTCGACTCGATCCCAAACGTGATCCACCGAATGTAAATGAATAATCTTGAAGCTCGGGCACCGGAATCACCAAGTGAAGGCTTCCAAACTCATCTTTTTGAAGCAATCACCAACTAATATCTTGGTTAATGATCTGAAACTTAAACAACACAAGATTATTAGTAAACATAACTACATGAGTTAATCATCATCAAAACTAGGGTGGAAGGCCTTTGGGCCAACAATCCCCCCCTTTTTGATGATGACAAAACTCATGGAGTTATATATGCATGGATTAAAGTTAAGCATCAAAGAAGCACCCCCTTAACTCATGCATAAACAAATAAACAATAAATAATATGCAATAAAGGCTCTTAAACATGAATGCATATAAATGCATAAGCAATAAAGGTTCTAGATACCCAATGAAATGTTTAAAACAAAACATGCTTTAGAAACCAATTACAAAACATGCTCTAGATACCAATTAAAATTAAACTAAATTAAACTTAATATATGCAAAAACATAAAAATGCATATATAAAACTTGTACCAATCATGCATATTAGAAAGATTTTGGTTTATATATGCATGTTAAACTCTCAAATAATTCTCCCCCTTTTTGTCAATCATCAACAAAGGGGTAAAAAAAACCACAACAAAACAAAATCTTCTCTCTTTTTAATACAAAGAATCAATCTTCAATAAGGGGTAAAAGCAAAACCAAATCAATAAATTTTTCTCCCCCTTTTGTTCGAAACAGCGAATCAATAAAAATAATATTTTCCCCCTTTTTGTCTAAAACAAAAAACAAAACCAATTAGGGGTGACAATCAATTAAGGTACCAATTGAATGAAGGGTTCACCTAGAGGGGGGGTGAATAGGTGATGGCTAATCTAATGGTCACTTAATGATGAATTATGATGCAAATAATGCGGAAGCTAAAACAATTATGACCTAATAAAATTTTTACACTAAACACTATGTATAACACAAGAGTGTTGCCGAATTCCCCGTGAAGGGCTCTGGACAAACTCCTCTAGATTCCCCTTGAATGGGTTGAGGTGCCGCGTTGGCTCTCTTGGTTGAATGCAAGTGTTAGCAAACAAACCCAAGCAAATATATCAATTTAAGCACAATGTATATCAAGCATGTAAATGAAAGCACAATAATAGTATGCAAGATATAAAAGAGACAAAGAGAGAGAGAGAGTGAGCAATCGCAAACACAAGGGTATGTTTCGAGGTTCGAGCACACTTGCTCTACATCCCCGCCTTCGACACACGAAGGATTTTCACTATGCAAGATCCCAATGGATCTCTCCTTGGTGCCGCAACACCTACAAGCCCTCGGACTCTCTAGTCCCGTACACACCGCAAGCCCACCGGCTCGCCGAGGCCGCACCTCAAAAACGAGTTCGCACCCGAACCCGAAAACACCAAGTCCTCACTAGGACCCAAACAATCACGAGCACACTTGCCCGTCTCCTCAAAGAACAAAGAAAAGATCTTTGGTGATCACAACACTTTGATCACCTAAAGCACTCTCACTACAACACACTTATAGGATGTATAATCAATGGATAGCTCAAGTGTGGTGTGAGAAAAACAAGGATGAGAGTGGTGGAGGAAAACTCAAGAAATTCTCTTTTAAACACTCTTGATAAAACTCTCCTTTTGATTGGAAATATTTGCTCTAAATCAAGTGGAGAAAAAACCTCTAAATAGTTCAAAAAAAACTGGTGAAAACCCACTTGAAAATCTTAGCTCTAAACAATGACAAGACCCCCAATTTATAGGCTGCCAGAAAACTAGCCGTTGGGGTCTGTCAGAGCTGCCGGTCGACCGGTGCGGTCGACCGCCAACGGTCAGATTTCTGACCGTTGGAGCCACGGTCGACCGCCCGGGTCGACCGACCCACTGGAGCTGAGAGTCTAACTCTTCGTCGGTCGACCGGTGCGGTCGGCCGAACTTTCCAGAGAGCTCTGCTCTCTGGAGCGGTCGACCGGCACGGTCGGCCGTCCTCCAGTACACATAGGCGTGCACGTTTGTGCACGTCGGTCGACCGGTCCGGTCGGCCGACTCCTGTATTAGTCGACTATTAAAGGTCACTAGTCGACTTATACGAAGCCTGAAACAATTTTCTGGGATTTAAAACATGGTCTTTTGGCTTAAATAAAATCCCATAAAATACATAAAAATCTACAAAAATAGTTTAACCAATATACTTTGATAATCAAACATGCTTGCACAAAATCAAGGCATGTTATAAAAGATTGGACTATTTTTGTAACTTGAAAATATTTGGCTCATGATAAAAACTGTATTTTCCAAAACATGTTTTCTAAACTTTGTTTTTCCAAAACAATATTTTTCCAAATCTTCATCAAATACAAAAACAAGATATTATAATTCATTTTAAGGCATAGTGTGTATGGATATGATCCACTACACAATCAAGATGAAATATCTATGTTTTTGACAATAAGCTCTAAACTTGATTTTGGATAAAAGATATGTATATAAGAAAATACCAAAATCCAAATAAGTATTTTTCCAAAAAGAAAAATCTTTTCTAAACCAAAAAAAAAATCTTTTATGAAAACAATTCTAAATCAAGAGTGTGTGTGTGATATGAACTTGAGCAATCCACCAACTATCTATCCTTTACATTTTTAACTAAAACAAAAACAAAATCTTATACCTAGACACAAGTCTTCATCTTCTTGAAGTCTTCACTTGAAGGCTTCTCATCTTCTTGACTTGGTCCAAACTCGATCCATAGAGCTTGACTCCTCTGAGTACTTGACGTGATCTTGATGCACAAGCTCTTGAATCAACCGGTGCTAGCTCCAAATCTTGACTTTAAATCCTTTATTGAAGCTCCACACCTACTAAGATCTTGATAACAAATCTGTCACTAATTAAACACAAGATCATTAGTAAACATAACTTCATGAATTGATCATCATCAAAACTAGAGTGATGGGCCTTTGGGCCAACAATCTCCCCCTTTTTGATGATGACAAAACTCATGAGGTTATATATGCATGGATTAAAGTAAAACTTCAAAGAAGCTCCCCCTTAACTCATGCATAACACAAAATAATAAATATATGCAATGAAGCTCATAAACATGTATGCAAATGAATGACATGTATGCAAATACAACATGTCAAATAATCATAAAACTCATCAAGTTCTTATCTCCATTCATTTGCAAAACAAAACATATATGCATATAAACATAAATTCTACTAACTTGCATATAAACTCAAAATCTTTCTCCCCCTTTTTGTCAATCATCAACAAAGGGGTCAAAGTAAAATCAAATCAAACAAATTTTTCTCCCCCTTTTTGTCAAAAACAAAAAGATCAAGAAGGGGTAATACAAATCAACAAAATGTTTTTTAATTAATTTTTCTTAAACAAAAATTTTTAAAGGTATCAGAGCTCTTGTAAATCAAACAAATTTTTAAGATACCAAATTGAAAATAATCATTATCATATTGATACCAATTGAAATTTAACAAATATGAAGTTGAAACATATTGATACCAATAGTAAACATAATGATCAAAAAATTTTATTTTTCATCATAAACTTTGTGCTTTTAAAAATGTGAACCAATTGTAAGTTAAGCACATGAAAATCATATATATGTATGAAAAATGAGTATACCAAGTGAAATTGATACATAAGAAAACAAAGTATGAGTATATATAAAAATTATCAATTTAGATACCAATTGAAAGAGTCCAATGATACCAATTGACATAACAATAAGATCAAGTGTATATCTCATAACCTACCACCCTTCATATGCACAAGGTAAAAGATTTTCAATGAAGCATACAAGGCATAATCGCCCATCCATCCTCCCATAGACGGTAGGGGTTTTCAAAAATAGATTTGAAACAATAAGCTTTGTTTGAAAAACTCTACCAAATGAAGAACAATTAACTAGTTAAAATAAATTTGAAAAACTAGTTAAAGATCCTTCAAAAACTTGAAATCAAAACATGTGTATTTCATGAATCATACTAAGTACATAAATATTCAAGCACTCATAGTCCATAAAGCTCAAAATTATCTTGAAAAGTAAAAGATGAGTGTTCAAAGGTTATGTAAATAGCATTTTCATGAAAATAGACATTGAAGCTCAAAAAGTGCGAGTATCAAATTTTTTGTTAAAAAAAAAATTTTAAACAAACAATCATGAAAATTCATTTTTCATTAAAACAAAGCACACTTCTAGGTATATGTATGATTTATCCAATCCTAACAATACACATACATATCCCAAACATAAAAGAGTCTATCAAATGTATTTGCATGAAGGCAAGAGACTCACGGATATACATGTATATTTATTAGATTTGAATTAAAAATACATATACATGAAGTAAAGCATAAAAATTGGCAAAGCATGTATAAATGAATCATCAAAATGTGCATATAGTGGGTACAAATGAGCATGAAGTACAAACATATGTAAGTCACGTGTAACTCACTATTTGTACATGTATAATACAAGTTTTGATAAAAACTACATCTAAGCATGTTTTTACCACATGAAGCGCAAAAATACATAAAACATGAACATGCTCAAAATAATATGAATGAACAAGCATGAACATGAATAAAAAAGGAGTTTAGAGATTGTTACCAACTCCAAAGCTCCAAACATGGTGGTCTTTTCCACCAAAACCTCCTTGATAGCGGTGCATCAAAAAATATGTCCATCTAGTCCACATGCAACCACCACCAAGGCACCAATCCTCTCACGTCTTGTGAGAGATCCCTCACCTACATCAAAAACATGGGGTGGGGGTTTTGGTACCCATATTCTTTTGGGTCCTTTAGGGTTAGTCTTGTAAGGAACCCAAACATTTTTATTTTTAGCAAAATTAAAATAATGTAACTTGTCATAACAAAATTTTGCTAAATGGCCTTTGCGGCCACAATGTGTACATGTGTACACCTTAGGATACTTATGTGAATGTTTGTGATCGTGATGTGCAACATAAGCATAAGCATGATGTGAGTGTGCATGAATATGAGAAACTTGTTTCTTTTGAAATAAGGATTCCAATCTAGAATGGTTGAATGCACACGAGTTCAAAGTTGAACTCATACAATCCATTTTATTTTTCAAAACTTTTATCTTATTATCTTCAATAGTAGCATGTAAAGATATGTGAGATAAAGAGTCATTTTCTTCTTTTTAGAAACCTTTTCTTTTTCTTTTTCTTTTTCTTTTTCTTTTTCAAAAATTTTTCTTTTCAAAATATTATTTTCTTGAAAAACCACTTCCTTTGAGTTTCCACCAAAATAATTTATCTTTCAAAATAGTGTTCCCTTCACATAAATCATTTAATTTAGACATCAAGGAAACATTCTCATTTTTCAAATCATCTTTTTCTTTTTCTAAACATGCAATCTTAAATTTAAATGAATCTTGTTCTATATGCATGCAATCAATGTTCTTTTTCAAATTTTTATTATCTTTCTTAATCATGTCATACTTCTCTAATAGTTGTTGACAAAATGAAGCAAGTTCATCATATGACATGTTAATATCCTCGTCCTCGGATTCGAAAGTTACCTCAAGGGGTTATCCCCTTGGACCATATAGCACACGTTGGAGGTGTCGCTCCCAACGTCCGAATCGCTCCCCGCATAGTATTGATCTTTTTCGCCGAGGGAGATGAGGGTATTCCAAACTTTAAAAGCCGAATCAAAATTAGAAACTCTAGATAAATAAACATCATCTAGGGTAGACTTTAAAGCATGAAGGGCTTTTGTATTAGCCTCAAAATTCTTACCATCTAAACAATATGCATTATTAGTAGTGGCAAAATAAACATGATTACCTAGGGTTTTGAGGTACAAGGACATCTTCACCTTCCATATATGGATGTTAACAATGTCAAACATGGGTGGTGACATGAAGTCCATGGTGTGTGTAAAAAAAATATGTGATTAGCCTAAAAATGAAGATCTTTTACTCTAGGTTATTAGACCAAATCAGAGTACCAAGCTCTGATACCAATTGAAGGGTTCACCTAGAGGGGGGTGAATAGGTGATGGCTAATCTAATGGTCACTTAATGATGAATTATGATGCAAATAATGCGGAAGCTAAAACAATTATGACCTAATAAAATCTTTTACACTAAACACTATGTATAACACAAGAGTGTTGCCGAATTCCCCGTGAAGGGCTCTGGACAAACTCCTCTAGATTCCCCTTGAATAGGTTGAGGTGCCGCGTTGGCTCTCTTGGTTAAATACAAGTGTTAGCAAACAAACCCAAGCAAGTATATCAATTTAAGCACAATGTATATCAAGCATGTAAATGAAAGCACAATAATAGTATGCAAGATATAAAAGAGACAAAGAGAGAGAGTGAGCAATCGCAAACACGAGGGTATGTTTCGAGGTTCGAGCACACTTGCTCTACATCCCCGCCTTCGACACACGAAGGATTTCCACTATGCAAGATCCAATGGATCTCTCCTTGGTGCCGCAACACCTACAAGCCCTCGGACTCTCTAGTCCCGTACACACCGCAAGCCCACCGGCTCGCCGAGGCCGCACCTCAAACACGAGTTCGCACCCGAACCCGAAAACACCAAGTCCTCACTAGGACCCAAACAATCACGAGCACACTTGCCCGTCTCCTCAAAGAACAAAGAAAAGATCTTTGGTGATCACAACACTTTGATCACCTAAAGCACTCTCACTACAACACACCTATAGGATGTATAATCAATGGATAGCTCAAGTGTGGTGTGAGAAAAACAAGGATGAGAGTGGTGGAGGAAAACTCAAGAAATTCTCTTTTAAACACTCTTGATAAAATTCTCCTTTTGATTGGAAATATTTGCTCTAAATCAAGTAGAGAAAAAACCTCTAAATAGTTCAGGAAAAACTAGTGAAAACCTACTTGAAAAATCTTAGCTCTAAACAATGACAAGACCCCCAATTTATAGGCTGCCAGAAAACTAGCCGTAGGGGTCTGTCAGAGCTGCCGGTCGACCGGTGCGGTCGACCGCCAACGGTAGGATTTCTGACCGTTGGAGCCACGGTCGACCGCCCAGGTCGACCGACCCACTGGAGCTGAGAGTCTAACTCTCCGTCGGTCGACCGGTGCGGTCGGCCGAACTTTCCAGAGAGCTCTGCTCTCTGGAGCGGTCGACCGGCACGGTCGGCCGTCCTCCAGTACACATAGGCGTGCACGTTTGTGCACGTCAGTCGACGGGTCCGGTCAGCCGACTCCTGTATTAGTCGACTATTAAAGGTCACTAGTCGACTTATACGAAGCCTGAAACAATTTTCTGGGATTTAAAACATGGTCTTTTTGGCTTAAATAAAATCCCATAAAATACATAAAAATCTACAAAAATAGTTTAACCAATATACTTTGATAATCAAACATGCTTGCACAAAATCAAGGCATGTTATAAAAGATTGGACTATTTTTGTAACTTGAAAATATTTGGCTCATGATAAAAACTGTATTTTCCAAAACATGTTTTCTAAACTTTGTTTTTCCAAAACAATATTTTTCCGAATCTTCATCAAATACAAAAACAAGATATTATAATTCATTTTAAGGCATAGTGTGTATGGATATGATCCACTACACAATCAAGATGAAATATCTATGTTTTTGACAATAAGCTCTAAACTTGATTTTGGATAAAAGATATGTATATAAGAAAATACCAAAATCCAAATAAGTATTTTTCCAAAAAGAAAAATCTTTTCTAAACCAAAAAAAAATATTTTATGAAAACAATTCTAAATCAAGAGTGTGTGTGTGATATGAACTTGAGCAATCCACCAACTATCTATCCTTTACATTTTTAACTAAAACAAAAACAAAATCTTATACCTAGACACAAGTCTTCATCTTCTTGAAGTCTTCACTTGAAGGCTTCTCATCTTCTTGACTTGGTCCAAACTCGATCCATAGAGCTAGACTCCTCTTGAGTACTTGACGTGATCTTGATGCACAAGCTCTTGAATCAACCGGTGCTAGCTCCAAAACTTGACTTTAAATCCTTTATTGAAGCTTTACACCTACTAAGATCTTGATAACAAATCTGTCACTAATTAAACACAAGATCATTAGTAAACATAACTTCATGAGTTGATCATCATCAAAACTAGAGTGATGGGCCTTTGGGCCAACATTGAAAGTATGTCAAAGAATAGCATCTTGATACCAATTGAAAGGAAAAAAAAATATTGATACCAATTTTAAGCAAAACACATAAAAATCTTAATACCAATTGAAATTAAACATAATAAATTTTGAATGTCTAAACAAAAATTTTGATACCAAATGTAAATATTTTTTATTTTGAACATATGATACCAAATTTTAAATTTATTTTCTATCATAAAGTAAAGGAGTAGGAATCAAATACCAATTGAAAGACAAAATCAAATTTTCTCTCCCTTTATGAAATACCAACTAAAATAATGCATAGGCTTGATACCAATTTAAAAGTAATCAATTGAAACAAAATTGAAGCTCAAGCTTAGCATAAACACGAATTTGTGCTTAAAGATATAGGGATATAATAAGCACAAATAAAACATATATATGTATGAAAGATAGATACCAGTTGAAATTGATATTCTTGGAAGTGAAGCATACATACATACAAGCATATATGAGTATACAAGAAAGGTTAAAATTGATACCAATTGAAAGAATTAATGATATCAATTGAAATAACAATAATGATCAAGTGTATACATCATATAACTACCTCCCAATCATGGTTCAAGTTTTAAATGATTTTCATTTTAAGGCATTCATGAACATGATCTCCCATCCATCCTCCCATAGAAGGTAGGGGTTTTCAAAAATAGATTTGAAAATAAGCTTTGTTTGAAAAACTCTACCAAAATGAAGAATACCGTAACTAGTTAAATGGAAAAACTTTTAAACTAGTACGAAATCCTTCAAGCAAGGAATAAAATAAAAATATTTTTCATGAAACATGAAATTCACATGATAATCAACACTCTAATTCAATTAAGCATAAATATAACTCATGAAAACAAACACATGAGTAATCAATAAAAGTGAGTGTACAAATGAGATGTGAAGATCATAATCATGAAAGATGGACAATGAGCTCAAAAATTCCTTGAAACAATGAAAACACGAAAATCATTAAAACTTATTTAATCTTCAAGGTATATGTATGTCTTATACAAATTAAAGTATACATACATATCCAAACACAACGAGTCCACAAAGATATATGCATGAAGGCACGTGGCTCAAAAAGAATATTCATGTATATCTAATAGCTTGAAGAAGATAGACATATACATGAAGTTAAATATAAAAACATGAAGACATGAATAACTAAATTTTTATTAAACAAATTTCATTTCAAGGTATATGTATGAATTGTCAACACAATAAGTATACATACATATCCCTAAACACAATTGAGTCCATATATATAGATTTGCATGAAAGGCAAATAACTCGAGGGGTATACATGTATATCTTAAAGTTTGGCAAAATAGACATATACATGAAATGAAAACACATGATAAAACAAATCCAAAAATAGGAATACAAGTTTAAAATGCACAAATCATCAAAACTAGACTATACTAGCACATCTAATGGGTTCAAATAAGCATTCAAGTACAACCATATATAGATTTATTTGTGGCCCACTATATGCACAAGTATAAATCCTAGTCTTAATGAAAACTAACATTTAAATATGTAATCAACACATGAAGCATAAAAACACGATAAAAATCAACATGATAAATATAAACATGATTATTATGAATATCCACATGTTATTAGGTTTATGATGTACATGATAGCTAGTCAAATACGAGAACACAAAATAATAATCCATATTAAACATGAGTGTCTCAAATACTATACATGTATGTCAAGAATCTAATTAACATGGCATTTTCATACTAATCACTAAACAATAAACATGCTATAAACAATGAATATGAAAGTATGTAAACAAAATAAGGAGTTAGGAATCGTTACCAAAACCTATGAGGCAACTCTCCATGTCTCCAAAACAAGGTGGTCCTCTCCACCAAACATCCTTGAAAGTGATGCATCCATTTGATTTCCATAAAGCTCGGAACGCATCCACTCCAAGGTACGGCTACTCTCACGTCATGTGAGAGCCCACACCTACATCAAAAATAATAGGAGGGGTGGTCTTTGGTACCCATACTCTTTTGGGTCCATGGGGGTTAGTACCTTCTCTAACCCAAACAAACTTCTTTACTAAATTATCAACATGTATTCTATCATAGCAAAATTTAGTAAGGTGGCCCTTACGTTCACAATGTGTACAAGTGTACACATGAGCATACATGGTGTGATGGTGTCCGTGTGGAGCATGTGTATGCCGTGGAGGGTGTGCATGCAAAATAGATGGAACTTGTTTCTTTCGAAACAAAGTTTCCAAACGTGTATGGCCCACAACACATTTGCTCAAAGTGGAGCCCAAACAATCTACACTCTTCTTAAGTATGGATATATCATTGTTGATCAAAGAAGAAGTGTGGCATGCAATAGGTGAGGTGTGTGATACTACCCTAGCATGGCAAACATGTGCATCAATCTTATTTTGTAAAATAATATTTTTATCTAAACAAACATTCAACTCATTTGAAATAGAAATAATTTTATTTTTCAAGGAGTTATTTTCTTTAACAACAAATTCAATTTTTGAAGACAAAACTTTATTTTTCTTCAAAACATTTTCACAATCATTTTTAGTTTTCAAAAACTCATTTTTTTTAAGTGCAAGTTCAAATTGAGATCTCAATGAATCCCTTTCATTATAGGCCTCAACCTTCTCTTGCAAAACACAATCAAGTTTAGAAGACAATTTTTTCATTTTCTTTAGTTAAAGTAAAAGTCTTCTTTTTCGACAAATTATATTTTTCAATTAATTTTTCACAAACTATTGAAAGTTCTTCATTTAATGCATGGAGATCAATATTATCATCACATGAAGAACTAGCACTATCATTACAATCTAAGTGGGGTTCCGAAAGTACCTCAAGGGAGTCATTCCCTTGGACCATTAAGCACTGTGACTCGGAGTCTCCACTAGATTCCTCTTCTTGTTGGATAGGCGTTGGAAGCTTGGAGGTGGTGGTTGTTGTCAACTTGTTCCACACTACAAAAGCGGAATCAAGGTTAGAAACACTCATAAGATAATCTTTAGATAATGTGCTTCTAATGGCCTCAAGGGCTTGTGCATTGGCCCCTAAATGATTGCTATTACCAAGATAGAATTTCTTGGTAGCGACAAGATATACATGCAAGCCTAGGGTTTGTAAATAGATGGACATCTTAGTCTTCCAAACAAGAATGTTGGAAGGGTCAAAATTAGGTGGGGTTATGAAGTCCATGGTAAACTATATGTGTGCAAACAAGCAAATGCAAACAAGATTAGCCTAAAATGAGGATCTTTAACTCTAGGTTGTTAGACCTAAAATCAGAGCACTTGGCTCTGATACCAATTGAAAAGGACACCTAGAGGGGATGAATAGGTGTACTTGCTAATCTAGAAACTAAATGCTCTTAAATGCGGAAGCTAATGCAAATTTTGTAACATACTTAATACAACACACAAGTGTAGCCGAATTTTTCGTGAAGGGCTCTAGACTAACTCCTCTTGATTCCCCTTGAATGGGTTGAGGTGCTATGTGAAGCTCTTGTGGTTAAGTATAAGTGAGGCACACACACAAGCAATCCAAGCATATAATGAATAAGCAATATGAATCAATGCAAGGACAACACAAGCAAATAGATATGTATGATATGAATGATGCTTTGCACAAATGTAAAGAGAGAGAGTTGAGAGACAATGGATCAAACGCAAAGGCCAAGATATGTTTCGAGGTTCGAGCACCCAGCTCTACATCCCCGCCTTCACCGAGAAGGATTTCCAATCCACTATCTCCCACCGAGGGAACCTCTACCGAAGAGGATTTGTTACACAAAGGGAGTACCGAACTCCTCTCTCGAACACCGCCTAACAACCGAGGGGTAGGCCCGTAGCCAATACAACAACCGATCCACCTCACACTAGAGGGATACAAACCAACAACCAACTCCACCTCACAAAGAGGGAGCAAATCACAATCTCAACCTCTACCAAAGAGGGAGCAAACACCAACCCAAATCAACCTCACCAAGAGGGATACAAGAAATCAAGGGGTTTACAACAAGTGGTATATCTCAACCACAAACCTCTTTCCTTTTTCCACAAACAATAGATCCTAATAGAATAGGATAGGTGATAGCTCAAGTGTGGAAAAATAAAGTGTTTTGATCAAAGAAAACTCTTGGGAAAACACCAAAAATGATATAGAGATTTTTGCTCAAAAACAATTCCCAAAAACCTAGTTTCTTTGAAAATAACAAAACACTTAAAACAATAAGATGGAACTTTTTGCACTTAAAACTCTTTTGAAAACTTGTAAAAATACTTCAGAAAAGTAAGAATTTTTGCTCTTGAAAATCTTGTCAAAACAGCCCAAGAGTTGGGGTATATATAGCCCCAAAACAAAACTAGCTGTTAGGCTGATGTGGCAGCATGACAGGCTTGGCGGTCGACCGCCAACAGTCAAAAATGTGACCGTTGGGCAAACCCGATCGACCGCCCGGTCAACCTAAATATACAGAGAGCAGAGCTCTCAGTTACGGTCGACCGTCCGGGTCGACCGCCCTTGTGTCTGCCAGACGTGCACGGCTCTGTGCACGTCGGTCAACCTCACGGGTCGACCGGCCCTTGATGCGGTCGACCCATGCGGTCGACCGACCTAGCCTGTCAGCCACAATCAAGAACAGAAACTGGTCAGAAACAACATGTTAAAATATTTCTAAAAAATTCTTTTATCTCTTCTAAAATTCCATAAAACTTGTTTTAACATTTTGTATTGAAACACAAACTTGTGATAAAAATTTCAAGACATATATCAACATATTCAAATCATTTTGTGTCTTGTAAATTTATCAAAAACCAACACTTGTATTTTATCAAACTTTAATTTTTCCATACATGAATAGGATAGTCAAAATAAGTTTGTATAAGACATTGTAAGCATGTTTGTATAAGTAGAATACATCTATTATACATATAAACTATTTAATCTTGTTTTGATCAACTATTCATGAGAACCGAAAACCAAACATAAAACGTGTGTGTTTGTGCACTTGAGCATATCAACTATTCTAAGCTTTACAAATGGATCTAAACACACTATCTAAACACTAGGATACCTAAGTCTTCTTGACGATCTTCCATCTTCAAGTCGACTCGATCCCAAACGTGATCCACCGAGTGTAAATGAATAATCTTGAAGCTCGGGCACCGGAATCACCAAGTGAAGGCTTCCAAACTCATTTTTTTGAAGCAATCACCAACTAATATCTTGGTTAATGATCTGAAACTTAAACAACACAAGATTATTAGTAAACATAACTACATGAGTTAATCATCATCAAAACTAGGGTGGAAGGCCTTTGGGCCAACAATAGGGGATCAGTACGAACACAGAAAACAGTACCGATACAGGAGATCGGTACGAATACTGAAAAACTGTTCAGTTTATAAAATGTATAAGTACAGATTTCAAACTTTCACAACCATGAAGAAAAGAATAATAGTTAAATTATCATGCAGGCAAGCAAGCAAGCGAACATCCAAGCGAAGCTAGGCAAGCTGGAGCGAAGCTAACACATAGGACTAGACGCCATCACGTTCGGCGTGGTTATCGCTCGTGATACGGCTAAACGCACGCGACGGAGTGAGCGTATGAATGCTATACTACCGCGTGTAGCGAAGCTGCGCTCACGGTGTAACTACGCTCGAATAGAGTTAGCGGCAAAGCGATGAGCGCTAGGTACGCCTACCAGGCTTAGTTTAAAGACTTGACGGTCTGAACGCACTCTCTTTCGAGGGAGTGGGTGAGAGCCCAAAGGGCTGAACGGCCGGAAGGCCAAGTAAGTACCTGCAGAGGGATTAGTACCAAACACATGCATGTAAACACAGTAACAGGTAATAACTAAGTTATCAGTAGAGTGGTAAAGTCTGGAGGCTGAGCAAGACAGAAATAAAATCAGCAAGAAGTGCGCATAAGAGAGACCATAAGGTCTAATAGGGTCGACGGCCAAGTAAGTACTTGCGTAAAATAACGTTAGCACACACAAGTACACATATAAACATGGTAATAACTAGACTATCCGTGAAGTGGTGAAGCCTGAAGGCTGAGTGTAGAGCCCAGAGGCTGAGTGTAGAGCCCGAAAGCTGATATGGTCCAGAGGCCGAGTAGAGAGGCCGGAGGCTAAACGACTAAGAAATTGGCCACGCATGCTAATAGAGCAAATATCACAACATATATAAGTATAAGAATTTAAATTACACTATTACAAATATTCGTCTTACCGATACAATACATCATACGGTACAATACACATGTCCACAATATACACACCCACACTGGTACAAACACAATATTGGTTACATACCCACAACACTGATACAAATACACCAATATAAATATACAGTCTCAGAAATTACACCTTTACATGAATAAATACAATTCACCCGTCGAAGCGGGAAAAAACTCGGAACAAAGTGAGAACACTCGCCTAATAATCTCGGAATACTCCGTAAAAATCCAGAATCTCTAAAACACGTGCACCATGGTACCATATATTTTAATATATATATAATATTTTTAGAAAGAGAATGAAAGAGAGAGAGGAGACAGAAATCAAGAGAGAGAACCAAGTGAGAGAGGGAAGAGAATCAATAAGGAGAGAAAGAGAGGGAGGTCATGGCCAATTACCGTGAGCCCAGAGGCAGCCGCCGGCCCATGGTTGGCCAGCCCAGGCCCAAGAGGAGAAGGGGAAAGGGAGTTGGAAGTGGTGTTTTGATGGTGGAGAATTAGGTGGTAGATGGTGGTGGTTGGGTGGAGATTGGAGGAAATGGGGGGAGATTGAAGTGGTAGTGGTGGTTGTGAAGTGGCCGCCAAAGATCGGGGTCGCCGCGGTGGTCGCCGACCACCGTGGGGTCACCGGGGGAGTGGCCGGAGTGGAGGTGGCCAGCCCTAGGTGGAATGGAAGAAGTAGAGGTGGTGGTGATATTGAAGATGAAGATGATGGTGTTGATGATGTTGTTGTTGATGTTGGTGATTGGAGAGAAGGAAGAGGGAGTTGTAGGGGTGGCCGCAGGTCGCTGTGGCTTTATCGGCAGTGGAGGAGGCGCTAGTCTTGGTGGGCGAGGGAGAGAGAGTAAGTGGGAGGAAGAATTAAAGAGAGATTTAGAGAGAATAGGGGAGAGAGAAAGTATCTTGGGGAGAGGGATGGAGATGGTGAGAGAGAGAAAGGGAATTTGAGAGAGAGAGAGATGGAAGAGGAGGAGAGTTCTGTCGCTGGCCAAGAAGAAGAAGAAAGAAAGAAACAAGAAAAAAATGAAAAAGAAAGAGGAGGAGAATAAAAGGTGAATGGAGAGGATATTTTAGGGGGTTTGTGTGGAGGAGGAAAAAAGGGGAAAATAAAAGAAAATAAAAGGAGAAAGGAAAAAAAAGTAATGGTGAAGAAAATGGAAAAAAGGAAATTAGCAGGATAAAAATCCTGGATTTGGGAAAACACCGGAAAAGCCGAAAAAAATGAAGTAACTCGGAAAAGTTCTCAGAAATTCAAAAAAATAGAGAATGTTATATTAAGAACTATAGTGAAATTAGATCCAAGAAATTCAATTCCGTTTTCAAATTAAAAATTCTGAAATCTTCCAGCAATACTGGTCGACACCAAATCTGATCGAATTTTGAAAAATTCGAAAAATCCCCAAAAATGCATTAAGATAGAAAATACGTGTAAAGAACAATGTGAAAGCAGTTTCTAGAAATTCAACTCCGTTTGTAAATTAAAAATATGAGAATCGATCAACGGCACCGGTCGACACCGGTTTTGATGATTTTGCAGAATGATTGAAAAGTTTCAGAAAAACATAAAAATTCTAAAATATTGGAAAACAGTATTTGAAACTGAAACTGATCAAATCTGACTATAAAAAATATCAAATCGAGCAATACACTGGAATCGGGTCCCCGGTTTAGACTAGTGTTGACTCTAAGTCTGAAAATCTGAATTTGATACTAAATGATAATATAAATAATAGTAAAACAAATGAAATACTAGGAAAAATCAAAAGAATATAATCGAGAAATCAAAATACGTATCTAGGTACATATTCTGAGAACGGGTATTACATTAGATCATCAAAAACTCAAAGAGCAAGTATGAATTAATACATAAAAAAGAAAGAATACATCATGAGCTATCGTTGGCACTCACAATGATAAAGCTATTCAGATGATATAAGATTCATAATAATTTAAAAATCAAAAGAGAAGAAAGTAATCTAGAAGGTTAATAAAGTTAAACCATGAAGAAAAATACACAAGAATAATATAAAAGCAATTTTCGATTAAATTGAGAAACAATAAGAGAAAGGAGGAACTTACATCAATTGTCACTCTTGAATCCACTCTCTCTCTCTCTCTCTCTCTCTCTCTCTTATGAATCTCTCTCTAATGTAAATTACCAAGAAAAAGAAAATAACAGAAAAAACCTAAACTAAAATAAAGAAAACTCTAATTTTGATCTCTGGGTGAATATTTCTGAGATATATTTTTGTCTCTGTCTCTAATAGTGTATTTATAAGAATTGCCCAGTGATTTGGTGAATCGAAGTTGAACACCAAAATGTGAAGCATACCGCCTCAGGACTGTCGCGTTTCCGCGGTAATAGAGGGGATAGCGCTGCAAATTAGGCTCTGAGACGTTGTGTTTTCTTCTGCAATTTCGCCTCGTCTAGTCATCTAAATATATATTCTTAGAATTTTGATTTGGAAAGTTGACATTCTGAAAATATTTGTTTCTCTCTTGACTTGAAAATTAATCAATTTTAACTCTGAATTTAATTAGAATCCTTAGTCTTTTTGACTCTTCTTCTCCTTAATCACTAAGTAAATAATCTGCACACTAATAAATAAAGAGGGAGTTAAATAGTAGAGTTTTTATTTAAAATAAATATGAGAATATGGTGTAAAATATGCAAATTTGATGAGTAATCACACCCTACACCTATCTTTTACTCGCCTTCGAGCAAAACAAATGAAAAGAAAAACTAAATTAACTAACTCACTTTTGTAGGAATCACATTTGCACTTAGCATGTGCAACAAGTCGTTAAACCTATAGGCTACTCCTAGAGAATAAGTTTTGTCTCCTGAGGATTTTCAGTGAATTACACCGACAAAATTCATACAAGAAAGAAAAACAAACTGTTAGCTTTTTCAAAACGCATTTGGAAAGAGAGAGAGAAAATGTTTGAAGAATTCTTACAAAAATCAAGTAATTTATTAGTCTTAGGATCTCCAAACTATTCACTCCTATACTTATTCTCTATGTAAAAACTTTTTATAATTAAGGTAAGGATTCAAACTGCATTTCTCATCTTGTCTATTATTTTAACTTAAATCATATGCAACTTTGTGACCGTGAATTTTGACTTGGAATTCTTCAACTCTAACTCTTATGCCTTATTTTTTTCATTTTATGACAGTAATCTTAGATCTATTAGGCTTTCTAATTCGCCTATGTAACAAGCCTTAGGTCGGTAACTTTCAAACCGGATGGTTTTAGGGCACTGGGTGAGAGAACACCCCTAAAACTTTAAGGACTCAAGAAAATAAGGTCACAAAACTAAGATTTATATTTCATGATATAAACCACAATTAGACGTGAATACTTATACTTTATGAGGCACAACTATCCAGCTTAATCAGATGATTTTTGATATATATATATATATATATATATATATATATATATATATATATATATATATATATATATATATATCTAATTTTCTTTTTCCCCTTTTCTAAGGCACAAGAGTCTTTGTTTTGAATCATAAATGTGAAAGTGCATGTGTAAAGTGTATATTCATCAAGGTAAAAATTAAGACCAAATTACTTTTTTAATTTTTTCTCCCTAACCCTAAAAATCAAATAAATAACCTTATTTTGATCAAGTATTAAGAAATCCTAATTATGATTCCCTTATAGCTTAAGATTAACTTAATTTTTTTAAAAAAATAGGTCAAAATATTGTTTTATTTTTCAAAATGTTTTTTTATAAACCTATGTTATGTTAGTGAAACCCTCCCCCCACACCTATCTCATATATTGTCCTCGATATATAAATGAATGCATATATGCGTGAAAAAGAGAAAGGGAAGGAAAATATGTTATCTCAAGGTAGTGGTTCCGGTGATGGTCTAATTGGTGCAAGTGTTACTGCCCAATCTAATGAATATGAAATTCAAAGGAACCCATTTTTGACCTCTAACTCGTTAACATTGTTATTACCTTCAAAATAAATATGACCATGGAAGTTCCTAACATGAAAATTATTCTGGTTATATGATCAATCTTGATAAACTATCTTAGAGTTATATTGTTCAACATCTTGATCCAACAAAGGAATATGACTTGGTGAAACGGTTGATTTGGACTCGAGAGTGAAAGATTTGGGAACCAATAGGGCTCATGAAATTGATTAAATAAAATTTAAGTTCTAGAATATGGTATTGTTCAAGAGTTGGATTCAAATCAAAGAGTTGAGGCTCACATTTATTTCCCATCAATGGAATATGACTGTCCAAAATCGATGATTTATATTCAAGATTTATAGGTTCAAGAATCAACATTGGCTCTGAAATGTGTCCAAATTGGGTAAGGATGTTGGAATCAACATAGATTCAAAATTTGAAACTGAATCACAAAATTAAAAATCGGGGTCACAGTCTTGTTCAAGTTCAATCTCATTGAAGTGAAAACTTACCAATTTGTCAAGGATTTGAGATTATCAAGCTCAAGATTTTGCAGTGAAATTGAATCTTACTGTTTATAACAACATGACTCTTGGACCAGATCAATAAGGTTAGAGATATCAGAATTGATCAAATACTGATAAGAGAGAGTTTTCTCATTCCTATACGTGTTGGCCAATTGACTCATTTTTACTTCTAACCAATTGATAGACTGGGTACAATCAAAATTTGATTGGATGAAATTATTTTTGGTACTGAATCACGGCTCCATACTGTTTTCTAAGTCAATAGGTTCTTCTTATTGTGGTAGGACTTAGAAAAAGGAGTCTGGATTTTGGATTTTGAAAATTTTGTTTGAGCAGTGAGTCCACCATGTTTTTAATTGTCGTTCGGACTCATTCAAAGCTTCCATACTCTTTTCTAACTCAGCTTTTTCTTCAAATTGTTGTTCGAAAAAAAAAAGGATATATGATGATAAATGTTGAAAATGTGATTAGAAATATGACTCGGGGGTATTGTATTCTCATTGACTCGATGAAGAGTTGAAATGATCGTTCCAATTTTGTTCGTAATGTTGAGATTAGGGAGTATGTTGAGTTAAATAAAACCAATCTGATATATTTGATTGATCCAAATTATGAAATGTCAGGTTAGTGATATCTGAGTCAAAGAGGTCAAGGTGAAATATGAATTAATATGAAAGTTGGAGAAATTAGGGTTATAATCCATTTCACACAAAAACAAAACAAACAAAAAGAAATAAATAAACAAAAAAAAATCAACCAAGCATATTCTAAGGTAAACTTAGACCTAGACGACTTCTACCTAGTTGAGCGTCCATGGGAGGTATATTGCAGCAATCTGACCACAAATTAATCGGCTAGATGAGGCAAAACGCAGTCGGAGATATCCGTGCAGAGCAACATGCCTTAATTACACTAAACTATTGATCTTTGAGGATCTTGCCTCTTAATCTCCAATCTTTGATACCGATTTGACTAAAGTCAAACTCTAACAACTTCCTCAGATCAATCTCCTAGTGAGTTCGATATGTCCCTATGACCAATGTCTATTCAAATTTTAAATTAGGCTTAGGTTGTGAGTGCAGTGGAGATGATTTGTGAGCTAAGGGAGGGTAATGACTTTCCCACCTCATCTTGTTTATGATATTTGTCCGTAGTTCTTTTTCGTGCAAAGAGGGAAAGTAAATAGACAAGTAACACTCAAACAAATTATAAATCACTCAAGAATGTTTTTTTAATCTAGATGCAATGTAGATGTACCTTATCTCCAGCACTCTTCAATAGTAATTAAAAGAAACGAAATTAGATAAATGCCTAGGATGCAATGTCTAACCGTATTTTAAGCAATTACAAGCATGAGTTACTGTTGAATTAAAAACAACATGCATAATAGGTTAACAAAAAAGTAATAACTACAGTATCTATATACTTAAAATTCAATCACCCAACAAAGAAACATGGCGAGCAGATCACCCATAAAGCCGCGTTTGCGCGACTGATTAGGGTTTTCTGGTGCTCTGCCTTCTTGGGCAAAGTCACAGAGATCCTATTTATGATCTGCAGTTGCTAAGTTCCTATAATCTATCTCTGCACAAAAAATAGAAAAGTAAAATTAACCACTTAGTAAATAAAAGAAATATTGTTCCCTTCCTGATAACGGCGCCAAAATTTGATTCGAAAAAATTGAGATATGAAAATATGTAATTTGAAATCGAAAGTATTACTCTGGCTTTTCGCATTTAACCTGGGTAGTAGTGGCTATGTGGGTCGTGATCCACGAGGAGGAATGCGATGTAGGCTTTTCGGTATATTAAATCACTAAATTGGTTAAGTTATTCTTAAAAAACTATATTAAGTCAGAAGACAAATCAGAAAGAATAAAAAGGATAAGTTTGTATTTTTGGTTTTTAAAGAAAATTAAAAAGAAAGAAAATTCATGGATAAACTCTAAGTGTTCCAAGCAAGATTATTTACCTCTTCATTGTCTAACCTTAAATCCTTGATGACAGTTTACCTTGAATTAATCAACACATAACTTATAAGAAGAACTCGATTCTCATCAACATTAGATCATCAAAACTCAAAGAGCAAGCATGAATTATACAAAAAAAAAAAAAAAATCCATCATCAGGAGCTATTAGTAGCACTCGCAATGACAAGGCTATTTAGATGCCATAAGATTCATATGGATTTAGAAATCAAAAGAGAAAAAAGTAATCTAGAAGGTTAATAAACATAACTATGAAGAAAATACACAATAATAATATAAAAGCAAATTTCAATTAAATTAAGTAACAATAAGAGAAAGGAGAAACTTACATCAATTGTCACCCTTGAATCCACACACACTCTCTTTTTCTTATGAATCTCTCTAATCTAAATTACAAAGAAAAAATAAAATCAAAATTAAACTAAAAAAAACCCTAATTTTGATCTCTGAGTGGATATTTCTATGATATATTTTTGCCTCTTCCCCAATAATGTATTTATAAGAGAACGCCTAGGGATTTTATGAATCGAAGTCGGACACCAAAATGTGAAGCAAACCGCCTCAGGACTACCTCGTTTCCGCGACAATATAGGGGAAAGCGCAGTAAATTAGGCTCTGGTGATATTGCGTTCTCTTCTGCAATTTCATCTCATCCAGTCATCTAAATATATGTCCTCAGAAATTTGATTTGAAAAGTGGATATTTTGAAAATATTAGTTTCTTCTCTTGACTTGAAAATTAATTAATTTGGACCCGAAATTTAATTAGGATCCTTGATCTTTTTGGGCTCTTCTTCTCCTTAATCACTATGTAAATAACTTGCTCACTAATAAATAAAAAAGGAGTTGAATAGCAGAGTTTTATTCAAAATAAATATGAGAATATGGTATACAATATGTAAAATTGATGAGTAATCACATACTACTCGCACTTCTCTTCCTTAGACAAGTAGATACAACTTCTAATTCTCTATTAACCTTTGCCAATAGCTACTTCAATTCATCATCCACATTCACACATACAAATCACATTCACATACACATTCATATTCATAAAAGCGTGCAAAAATCACAATCAATGTTTGTCACGAGTTTACTCAATTATCAGAAAATTTTTCATTCTTATGGTATCATTCATTCACATACATGTCAATATTTTACACACCATCATATTCATGTATTTTTCAAATCCATATATAACATGAAGTTTAATTTATCAAGTAAAGTATCAATACCTAATCAGGTGCTTGTTGACCAACTTATAATTATCATAACCGGTATCCAATTTCAACTTAATATCGACATGATAGTTTTCTATCAGGGTTAATGATATAACCACATCAATTTCACCAGTTCGGTATACATTATGATTGTAAACAATCATCACACATATACTTATGAATAGATATATCAAGTTGTACACTAAGTTACAATATTATCAGTTATAATCATCACCAATTGATCAGGATTAATGTAGTTAAGCTAACTACCAATTTATATTTTAACAATATCTTAATCAAAGTTCACAGTTACTCATGTATGTTACAAGTCACCACTTAATTATGTTCACAATTCATTCCACATGAATTCTGATAGTCAGAGATACGATACTTACCGATTACGGCGATCATTGGTTCGATCAACCGTCCAATCTCCCGAATACACCCTTATTCAAGAATATACAAATCCAAATCAAAATTTACTCAATAATAACTTAATTAAATTTTCAGTTAAGTGGTGACTAAATTCACCTTGAAACTCAACAAAAATTCAATAAAAATTCCTCTGGCACGTGCACCGCTCGTCACCGGTGAAACCTCGCACGTTTGAGCCTTGGTCGGCTCTCCTAGCCGCTCTTTCCCTCAGATTACCACCGCCTGTGCTGGTGTGCCCGAGCCTGGGGCTATCTCTCGGGGGGAGTCTCCTGAAAAATAGAGACTCGCCTACAGTGAACGCTCTCAGCCTACATTGGATTTTCACCCTGACGGTTACCCGAACTACTCAACAGCCTATACCAGGTTCTACCCTGACAGCTATCTCTCGGGGAGTCTCCTGAAAGAGGAAGATTTGCGCACAGTGCCGCTCGGAGCTCATCCTACGTCAAGTTTTCACCCTGACGGCTACCCGAGCTAGTCAACAGTTTTTAGCAGGTCCTACCCTGACGACTATCTCTTGGGGAATTTTCTGAAAAATGGATACTCACCCACAGTAACCAATTGGAGCTCAGCCTACATCGAGTTTTCACTTTGACGGCTATCCTAGCTAGTCAATGGTTTATAGCGGGTCCTACTGATCGATCACTGATATTGCATATTATTATCATATTATTGTCACATTCCAATATTTATTTTATAATAAAGTATGTTTTTAATCTTAATTTATTCTAAATGATGTGCAAGCCTTTACTAATGAGATGGAAAAGAAACGAGCCCAAAATCCCACTTAAATTATGATTTAATTGAGTTTAAATCAAAATCTAGAATTGGGATAGAAGATTGAAGGAGAAAAGCGCAGATCAGGACAGATCAGAGAAGATAACACCAAATGAAAATTGGTTAAATTCAAATTTTTATAGATCCATTTGGTTAGCTGAAGATCAACAAAGATATTGCCAAATCCAGAGCTCAAAATTGAAAATCCAATTGAAAATAAAAGCGTATCGAAAAGCAAAGGACCATAGCTCCCTTGATCTAGCCATGTGGCCAGCGCGGCCAAAGCCGCGTTTTCACAGCTTGGTTTCAACTCTCCCCCTATCTTCAAACCCTTCTCCCCACTCTATTTGTCCTATAAATACTACATTTTTCAGAGGCAAACTGTAACGGTCCCAGTTAAAAATTTTCGTTTGACCATAATTATCTCAATAATCCAAGCGTGTGACTCATCAAGATATAATACTCCCATTACTAACATCAGAAAACTCTCTACTATTACATCAAGCTCCACTAGGATAACATGTATGATCTAATCATGACTTGTCATGCTAACGCATAAGGTCCGATAACCCATAAGAAAACACAGTCTAAAAATTACCATATCAAAGTATATATATATTACAAAGTTAAAGTCTAACACCAGGCACTTTAAAGTTTACAAGTTAATGACAACATCTAACTAATAGTACGCATGGTTATACACAGTCATATACATATCAAAAGCAACTTTAATGCAATGGCTCCGATGGCGCTTGTCCCGCACATTGCCTTTAAGCGGGTCCTTTGCCCTTGTCCAAACTTGGAAGTGGAATTAGAAATAGAGTGAGCTTGATAGCTCAGTGAGTAAAATAATATTTAAGCATGCCTATTAAGTAAGTCTACCTGGGCTAAATCATCCTGATGACAAGTGTGTCTTTATCCCATTTTTATACAGTTTTGTTATTAGCCGAGAACCAAATTAGAACACAGAATCCGGGCTTATTAGTCGACTATATCATCCTATAGTTGACTAATATTACCTATAAGTCGACTAATATTATAGCTATAGTCGACTGAATTCAATCCAAAAGTATCTGCTTCTCTGTTGGCTGCCAGGAACTTATGCAGTCGACTACCCTTCCTGGTGTAGTCGACTACTTATGTTGGCCCAAAGGCCCATCACTCTAGTTTTGATGATGATCAACTCATGAAGTTATGTTTACTAATGATCTTGTGTTTAATTAGTGACAGATTCATTATCAAGATCTTAGTAGGTGCATAGCTCAACAAAGGATAAAATGCCAAGATTTGGAGCTAACACGGTGTGATCCAAGGAGCTTTTGGATCAAGCTTGGACCAAATCAAGAAGATGAGAAGCCTTCAAGTGAAGACTTCAAGAAGATGAAGACTTGTGTCTAGGTATAAGATTTTTGTTTTTTAGATAAAATGTAAAGGATAGAATAGTTGGTGGATTGCTCAAGTTCATATCACACACACACTCTTGATTTATATGTGTTTTCATAAAAGATTTTTAGTTCTAGAAAAATACCGTTTTGATTTTTGGTGTTTCAAATATACATGTGTTTTTAACCAAAACCATTTTAGAACTCTCGACCGTTCTGCTGATCTGCTCGATATTCTTTTAGTTTTCTAGTCATAACTTTTGATTCTTATATTCAATTAACATGATTTAAATTGCATTTTAAAGATGACTTTCAGAGCTACATTTAATATTCAATAATCATTTTCTGATTTAAATGTTAAGAATGTCAAATATTGGGTTGAAGTCTGTTCTTGTTCTAAAAACAGTTTACGATTTCTGATTTGATATCTTTTAGTATTTTATTGATAACTTTCAATTCTGAATTGATATTGATTTGATTTAAGTTGTATTAGAAAGAAGACTTCAATATCTACAACATCATCTTGTATACTTATTCTCAAATTCGAACGTTTTAGACCTCAAAACTATGCTCCAATTTAACCTATTGCACAGTGGGCGGTCGACCGGGCCGGTCGACCGACGTGCACAGAACCGTGCACGTCTGGCAGTTCTGTGTGCGGTCGACCGGGCCGGTCGACCGTAACTGAGAGCAGTGCTCTCTGTTCTTCTGGGTCGACCGGGCCGGTCGACCGGAGGCTCCAACGGTCGGATTTTTGACCGTTGGCGGTCGACCGGGCGGTCGACCGGCAGGCCTGTCAGGACCCCAACGGCTAGTTTTTGACAGCCTATATATTTGGGGGTTTGTGGACTGTTTTCACTAAGATTTGAAGAAGTTTTTAGAGCCAGTTTTTTTCACTCTTTTCAGAAGTTTTTCTCCACAAAATAGAGAACTAATACTTCCAATCCAAAGGGAGTTTTATTAGAGTGTGTTTAAAAGAGATTCTTTGAGTTTTCCTCCACCATTCTCTTCCTTATTTTTCTCACACCACACTTGAGCTATCCATTGATTATTCATCTTATAGGTGTGTTGTAGTGAAATTGATTTTAGGTGATCAAGAGTTGTGATCATCAAAGTTCATCTTTGTACCTTTGAGGAGGCGGACGTGTGTGTCCGCGTTGTTTTGTGTTCGGGTGCGGACTCGGTGGTTTGAGGTGCGGCCTCGGCGAGCTAGTGAGCTTGCGTGTGTACGGGACTAGGGAGTCCGAGGGCTTGTAGGTGTTGCGGCACGAGGAGAGATCCATTGGGATCTTGCATAGTGGAAATCCTTCGTGTGTCGAAGGCGGGGTTGTAGAGCAAGTGTGGTCGAACCTCGAAACAAACCCTTTGTATTTGCGATTACTCTCTCTCTCTCTTTGTCTCTTGTTTATATCTTGCATTCAATTATTGTCTATCTTTATATGCTTGATATATTCATTTGTGCTTAATTGATATACTTGTGTGGGATTGTTTGCTAAACTTGTATTCAACCGAGAGAGCCAACGCGGCACCTCAACCCATTCAAGGGAATCTAGAGGAGTTTGTCCAGAGCCCTTCACGGGGAATTCAGCAACACTCTTGTGTTATACATAGTGTTTGGTGTAAAAGTTTAATTAGGTCATAATTGCTTTGTGCTTCCGCATTATTTGCATCATTCATCATTAAGTGACCTTTAGATTAGCCTTCACCTATTCACTCCCCCTCTAGGTGGAACCTTCAATTGGTATCAGAGTTTGGTACTCTGATTTTGGTCTAACAACCTAGAGTAAAAGATCCTCATTTTAGGCTAATCACAATATTTGTACACACACCATGGACTTCATGTCACCTCCCACTTCTGATATTCTTAACATCCATATATGGAAGGTGAAGATGTCCTTGTACCTCAAAGCCTTAGCTTATCATGTTTATCTTGCCACTACTAATAATGCATATGGTTTAGATGGTAAGAATTTTGAGGCTAATGCAAAAGCCCTTCATGCTTTAAAGTCAACCCTAAATGATGATTATTATCTAGGGTTTCTAACATTGATTTGGCTTTTGTAGTTTGGAACACCCTCCTCTCCCTTGGTGAAAAAGATCAATACTATGCGGGGAGCGATTCGGACGTTGGAAGCGACACCTCCAACGTGTGCTACATGGTCCAAGGGGATAACCCCCTTGAGGTAACTACCGAATCCGAGGTAGAAGATGATAATATGTCATATGATGAGCTTAGTACTTTTTGTCAACTATTGCTTGAAAAATATGACATGATTAAAAAGGAAAATAAAAATTTGAAAAAGAATATTGCTTGCATGCATGTAGAACAAGATTCATTTAAATCTAACATTTCATACTTAGAAAAAGAAAATGAAGTTTTGAAAAATGAGAATGTTTCCCTTATGTCTAAATTAAATAATCTTTGTGAAGGGAACACGATTTTGAAAGATAAAATTATTTTGGTGGAAACTCAAAAGGAAATTGTTTTTCAAGAAAATAACTCTTTCAAAAAGAAAATTTTTGAAAAAGAAAAAGAAAAGGAAAAAGTTTTTAAAGAGAAGAAAAATGACTCTATATCTCACATGTCTTTACATGCTACCATTGATGATGATAGTGAGATTAAGAATTTGAAAAATAAAATAGATAGTTTGAGTTCAACTTTGAACTCGTGTGCATTTAACCATACTAGGTTGGAGTCCTTGTTTGCAAAGAAACAAACTCCTCATGTTCACGCACATCACTCTCATCATGCATTTGCTTATGTTGCACGCCACGATCACAATCATACTCATAAGCATACTAAGGTGTACGTATGTACACATTGTGGCCGCAAAAGCCATTTAGCAAAATTTTTGTTTTGATAAGTTGCATGTTTTAAATTTTGCTAATAAAAATGTTTGGGTTCTTTACAAGACTAACCCCAAAGGACCCAAGAAAAAATGGGTACCAAAACCCCCACCCCATGTTTTTGATGTAGGTGAGGGATCTCTCAAGACGTGAGAGATTTGGTGCCTTGGTGGTGGTTGCATGGACATGATGGACATACTTTTTGGATGCATCACTATCAAGGAGTTTTGGTGGGACAACCACCATGTTTGGAGATTTGGAGTTGGTAACAATCTCTAAACTCCTATTTTTTATGTACATGCTTCTTTCATTTGACTATCATATAGCATGTTCATGTTTATTTGTTTTTTTATGTGCTTTATGTGGTAAAATCTAGTTTAAATGTAGATTCTATCAAAGCTTGCATGTATACATGTACAAATAGTGAGTTACATTTGATTTATATATGTTTGCACTTCATGCTCATTTGTACCCACTATATGCACATGTATAGGCTAGTTTTGATGATTCTTTCATTTATACATGTTTTGCCAATTTTCATGTTTTTACTTCATGTATATGTATTTTTATTCAAATCTAATAAATATACATGTATACCGTGAGTCTCTTGCCTTCATGCAAATACATTTGATAGACTCTTTTATGTTTGGAATATGTATGTGTATTGTTAGGATTGGATAAATCATACATATACCTAGAAGTTTGTTTGTTTTATTGAAAAATAAATTTTCATGTTTTATAAAATGTTATTCATCTTATTGAGCTTCAATGACCTTTTTCATGAAAATGCCACTTACATGACTTTTGAACACTCACACTTTATTTATTTTGTCATGACTTTGATTCATGAACACTTTTTGAGCTTTATGGGCTATGAGTGCTTGAACTTTTATGTATTTAGTATAATTCATGAAAAACATATGACTTCATGTTTTTGAAGGATCTTTAACTAGTTTTCAAAAATTATTTTAACTAGTTATTGTTCCTCATTTGGTAGTGATTTTCAATGCTAAAATATTTTCAAATATATATTTGAAAAACCCTACCGTCTATGGGAGGTTGGATGGGAGATCATGTTCATGAATGCTTTAAAATGAAAATCATTTAAAACTTGAACCATGATTGGGTGGTAGTTATATGAGATATACACTTGATCTTATTGTTATGTCAATTGGTATCATTGGATTCTTTCAATTGGTATCTAAATTGATAATTTTTGTATATACTTATATTTTGTTTCTTATATATGTATGTATCAATTTCACTTGGTATACTCATTTCTCATACATATATATGATTTTCATGTGCTTAACTTTCAATTGGCTCACAATTTTAAAAGCACAAAGTTTTTGATGAAAATAAAAATTTTTGGATCATTATGTTTACCATTGATATCAAAATGCTTCAACTTCCTATTTGTTAAAATTCTATTGGTATCAATATGTTTTACAATAATGACTATTTTCAATTTGGTATCTTAAAATTTGTTTGTTTACAAAAGCTCTGATACCTTTAAAATTTTTGTTTAAGAAAAATTAATTAAAAATTTTGTTGATTTGTATTACCCCTTCTTGATCCTTTTGTTTTTGACAAAAAAGGGGAGAAAAAATTGTTTGATTTGATTTTACTTTGACCCCTTTGTTGATGAGTGACAAAAAGGGGAGAAGTATTTGAGTTTATATGCATGTTTTCATGTTTTCATTGCTTAAGGGAGAGAAGTATTTGTCTTCCTTGTTGTTTATGCATATATGTTTTGTTTTGCAAATAGGAGATGTTTTCATTGCTTAAGGGGGAGAAGTATTTGTCTTCCTTGTTGTTTATGCATATATATTTTGTTTTGCAAATAGGAGAAAAAGATTTATTTTGTTTTATCTCCATACATTTGCATACATATTTATGAGCTTCATTGTCATATATTATTATTTATGTCTATGCATGAGTTAAGGGGAGCTTCTTTGAAGCTTTACTTTAATCCATGCATATATAACTCCATGAGTTTTGTCATCATCAAAAAGGGGGAGATTGTTGGCCCAAAGGCCCATCACTCTAGTTTTGATGATGATCAACTCATGAAGTTATGTTTACTAATGATCTTGTGTTTAATTAGTGACAGATTCATTATCAAGATCTTAGTAGGTGCATAGCTCAACAAAGGATAAAATGCCAAGATTTGGAGCTAGCACGATGTGATCCAAGGAGCTTTTGGATCAAGCTTGGACCAAGTCAAGAAGATGAGAAGCCTTCAAGTGAAGACTTCAAGAAGATGAAGACTTGTGTCTAGGTATAAGATTTTTGTTTTTTAGATAAAATGTAAAGGATAGAATAGTTGGTGGATTGCTCAAGTTCATATCACACACACACTCTTGATTTATATGTATTTTCATAAAAGATTTTTAGTTCTAGAAAAATACCGTTTTGGTTTTGGTGTTTCAAATATACATGTGTTTTTAACCAAAACCATTTTAGAACTCTCGACTGTTCTGCTGATCTGCTCGACATTCTTTTAGTTTTCTAGTCATAACTTTTGATTCTTATATTCAATTAACATGATTTAAATTGCATTTTAAAGATGACTTTCAGAGCTACATTTAATATTCAATAATCATTTTCTGATTTAAATGTTAAGAATGTCAAATATTGGGTTGAAGTCTGTTCTTGTTCTAAAAACAGTTTACAATTTCTGATTTGATACCTTTTAGTATTTTATTGATAACTTTCAATTCTGAATTGATATTGATTTTATTTAAGTTGTATTAGAAAGAAGACTTCAATATCTACAACTTCATCCTATATACTTATTCCCAAATTCAAACGTTTTAGACCTCAAAACTATGCTCCAAGTTAACCCATTGCACAGAGGGCGGTCGACCGACGTGCACAAAACGTGCACGTCTGGCAGTTCTGTGTGCGGTCGACCGGGCCGGTCGACCGTAACTGAGAGCAGTGCTCTCTGTTCTTCTGGGTCGACCGGGCGGTCGACCGGAGGCTCCAATGGTCGGATTTTTGACCGTTGGCGGTCGACGGGCGGTCGACCGGCAGGCCTGTCAGGACCCCAACGGCTAGTTTTTGACAGCCTATATATTTGGGGGTTTGTGGACTATTTTCACCAAGATTTGGAGAAGTTTTTAGAGCCAGTTTTTCTCACTCTTTAAGAAGTTTTTCTCCACAAAATAGAGAGCTAATACTTCCAATCCAAAGGGAGTTTTATTTAGAGTGTGTTTAAAAGAGATTCTTTGAGTTTTCCTCCACCATTCTCTTCCTTGTTTTTCTCACACCACACTTGAGCTATCCATTGATTATTCATCTTATAGGTGTGTTGTAGTGAGATTGATTTTAGGTGATCAAGAGTTGTGATCACCAAAGTTCATCTTTGTACCTTTGAGGAGGCGGACGTGTGTGTCCGCGTTGTTTTGAGTTCGGGTGCGGACTCGGTGGTTTGAGGTGCGGCCTCGGCGAGCTAGTGAGCTTGCGTGTGTACGGGACTAGGGAGTCCGAGGGCTTGTAGGTGTTGCGGCACCGAGGAGAGATCCATTGGGATCTTGCATAGTGGAAATCCTTCGTGTGTCAAAGGCGGGAATGTAGAGCAAGTGTGGTCGAACCTCGAAACAAACCCTTTGTGTTTGCGATTGCTCTCTCTCTCTTCTCTCTCTCTCTCTCTCTCTTTGTCTCTTGTTTATATCTTGCATTCAATTATTGTCTATCTTTATATGCTTGATATATTCATTTGTGCTTAATTGATATACTTGCGTGGGATTGTTTGCTAACACTTGTATTCAACCAAGAGAGCCAACGCGGCACCTCAACCCATTCAAGGGGAATCTAGAAGAGTTTGTCCAGAGCCCTTCACGGGGAATTCGGCAACACTCTTGTGTTATACATAGTGTTTGGTGTAAAAGTTTAATTAGGTCATAATTGCTTTGTGCTTCCGCATTATTTGCATCATTCATCATTAAGTGACCTTTAGATTAGCCTTCACCTATTCACCCCCTCTAGGTGGAACCCTTCAACTTATGCACTAGTCGACTTGAAGGTCCCCTATAGTCGACTAGGTGTGGGTCAAAAGGGTATGTTGCTCTCTGTATGTCACCTATAGTCGACTACCCTTCTGTTGTAGTCGACTACTCAATGTCTTAGTCGACTTATAAGTCGACTGTAGTCGACTAACTATGTTTCCAGCAGTTTGTCTGCCCATATATCACACCTATAGTCGACTAATCCCAGGGACTTAGTCGACTAACTTACATAAAATTTGCCTGTATAAGGATTTATTCCAGATTCAACATTTAAGGATTTATATATATGATTTCAACATAGAATTTCTTTCTTAGCCACATCAATATACTTATTAACCCTAACATTGGGCTCCCCTTCGGTCTCCTCCGGTTCAACCCGGTCCCTTCCTCCAATATGTCATTCCACGTAATAATTTCCTCCTTCCATCGCCACCGGTTCAACCCGGCCCCTTCCTCCTATGCGTTACCGCATAATCTCCCCTACTTACACCTCCGGTTCAACCCGGTCCCTTCCTCCAAAATACAACAATCACATTCATCATATACTATCAATATGCAAAGATACATAAAATAACGACAACAGCAAGCTCGTAGTCTTTACTTTAACACATGTCATTATTGTGGGGTTCATTAACATGAATGGGTAGCTACTGGTGAAATCATAAATACGCGAGTCTTTATGAGGTAACCAACATATCTTGACATCGTAAAATATGCGTGACCAAAAATATATGCATGGTGTCATGTGTCATGTTTATCTATAGAACCCTTTCTCTAGAACATGTAGTAGGTTACCGTGTTAAACATCCATAAGCTTAACTCCTACGAGATTGTCATAGGAATATGTATACATAAATCAAACCTATAATTTATACTCATGAGGTTATCTTTCACTTTTATGTCTATTTATCCCTTACGATTTCGTTCATTTTTCCAAACTTTATTCTACTTATCATGACACTAGGATCCATATGTTCTACTCATCCTACGAAGTGGTAAGTTCTTTTCAAGCTTATTTCCCGCTACAACGGAGTCTACAAGTCATAACAACGCCAATATTAGTCCATAGTTAACGAAAATAAAATAAGAAGGTAGAGTTCTAAAAGTGTTTTTCCTTACCGTTCAACCAATGACACTCCCCCCTCAACTTCCAGTTCTAGCTCACCCTTTAACTCGTTCTATCGGTTTTATGGGAGGAGTTAAGATAGGAAAAAAGAACATTTTCTTGTGTATGGACTGAAGAAAAGTAAGTGGGGAATTGAGAAGGAAAAGTAGGGTTTTTGTGAAGAGAATGTGGCTTTTTTTTGCTGGTTTTTGGCTGCTGATTTTGGGCTGTTTTTGGGCTATTTTTACTGCTGGTTTTGGGCTGTTTTGGTGCTGATTTTGGGCTGCAGAAAAAGGGAAGAGAGGGAGAGGTTTTGGGACTTTGGATGAAGAGAGAGAGAGGTTTTATCAAATGAGGTAACTCTCTTCACCTCCCCTATTTATAGCCTCTTTCCCTCCACACAAATGTGCCAAGTGTCCCAACTTTAACCCATCACTCTACCCTACACCATGCCCTATGACAAAGCTCCATGCCTCCCCCTTCTCCATGAGGTACATGTACCTCAAGTATGGTGAGAGAGATGGCGGCAAGTCAACAACATGTGGTGTATTCTTATGTCTACATACATGAGTATATACATACTTATATATTCATTCTCATACATACCTATATACATACTAATATATTCATTCTCATACATACCTACTTGTGTACCTTCACACAATTAAACATGTAATAGGTAGGGTATTTAGCATGAATACTTTTTCCCATCACCCCTTAAAGTATCAATATTTAGGAAAAAGAAGGATGCTTAATTAAGGCAGGTGTTACACAAACAGGCACTACTTCAGCAGAGAGTTTAAAATTAAGCTTTTCTCTAGGTTTAAATTAGGTTTTTCTTTTTCTTTATGTAATTTTCTATTTTCTTTATAGCTTAGGTTAGAGAAGAGATTCATGAGAGAAGGAGATGAAGATTTGTATTGAGAGTGACACGGTGTAAAAACTTTTTCTTTGTTTAATCATTTTTCGATTTAATCAAAAGCTTTTTTTTCTTCTTATTTTTACTTTATTGCTTCTTCTGTGACTTGTAATCGAATCCTATAGCCTCGAATCTACTTTTCCCTTGCAAGTGCCACTGGACTTATGGTGATGGATATCTACTTCTAATTGTGTAATAGTTTAGTATTTTTTTACTTGCATTTTTATTTAGATAGACCGATTTGGAATAGAGAAGATCCTATATGTCATGCTATGATCGCCTTCAAGCCAAAGTAAGTCGTTGCAACGGATTTAAGGTAAGCAAGCGCCGAAGAGGTAAGTAAGTTTGCTTAGTTTTCTTTCTTTCTTTATTTCTTAGTTTAGAAAAAACTTTTACATCAACACATTTCTTTATTTCTCTTGTTGTTCCTAAATTAGTTTTTCTTTTAATTGAAATGTCACCATCTCTTCTTCTATCATCTTCTTTTTCTAAGATTAACGCTTTTCTTTTCTCTTTAAAAAATAAAAAAGAAATCTTTAACCGATATTAGTAACTTAAAAAGAACTTGCTTGAACGCTTTTATCGCAGTCCCTCCTTATGGATCACGACCCGCATAGCCACTTATTATAGTGGTAGTATTGAGGAACCTTAGCATCATTTCTAAACTTTATATTTTTCTATGCAGGTTCAACCTCAATTAAGTTTTGGCGTCGTTGCCAGGGAGGGACGTAAGTTTTCTTTTTAAAGTTAACAGTTAATTTTTTTCTCCTCTATTTTTTTGTGCAGGGGTATATAGCACCTCAACTCTTATTTAGAGGAATTTAGAGGAGATAGTCCAAAACCCTTCACTGAAAATTTGGCTACACTCTTTGGTTACACTAAGTGTGTTACAATTAGTTTTTAAATTCCGCATCATTTGTCATTAGATTAACCATACACCTATTCACCCCCCCCCCCCTCTAGGTGTACTTACATCTCCTTCGTCGTAGCTTTTCCTTTGTCCGCACCACCGATGACGCCGGATTTGCTTCCCTTTGTCATCACTAAAGAAATTGGGTGATTTAAAAGAGATCTGGAGGAGGCAAGGAGATGCAGAAGGTGAGAAGAATGAAGAAACTCAGAAGTTGAAATAACGTTCAGGGCCTAAGTATGAGCGCTTTTTAAATCCTTAAAACTTGTGCAGCCCCTTGATCAGAAACTTACATGTGTCGCGATTAATCTTATCCGAACCATCGCCCTTGATACGCCACACCAATCTCGAGCGCTGCACCCCTTCAAAAGTGATGGTTACCAGACCGTCGCGACAGCGGATGAGACGCGCATTTAAAGCTTTGTTAACCTTAGAGGCACGCCACAAAAAGATAAAAAATGAAGCGACACAAACAATCCGAGTCTAAGCTCAAGAAGTCTGCTCCCTTCTTTTTCTCTTGGAGTCCCCGGGAGCACACAATTCCCAGAGGCGAGTTCCCGACCTCATACCAAAGAGGAAAGCAGAAGGGGCATCCGTAGTGGTCAGTTTCTGACCCCTCGAGATCGCGACACATGTCCATCCAACACCTTGACGGAGGCGTGACACGTAGTCCTTTCTAGAACCTTTGAAGGAGAGTCTTAGTCCCATTCATGCTCTGAGCAGTTCAAGCAGTTGGAGGATTAGATATAGGGTCGGTTGCAAGTACCCCTATTTTAAAGCCAAATCTACATGTGAATCTAACGGTTACAGCTTTGGAGTGGATTGATCATATCTACAACTGGATGAAGACCCTGGATAAAGATGAACATGTGCCATATCAATTCAAATCAGGATGTGGAACTCCAACCGCCTCCAAGATTAAGAGTTGAGATATGACAGATATTCAAATACAACCGGATTCCATAATCTTATCTAAAAAATATCCACATGTATAAATAGTAGACCCCCTCTAACGAGAAAGATGAAGATAAAAAAAAACTAGAAACCCTAGCGCATGAGATAGGGCGATCTCTACTGTAATTTTTTCTGAATTATAGTAGAATCCTCTCTCTCTCTCTCTCTCTCTCTTCTCTCTCTCTCTTCTCTCTCTCTCCCCTCATGATTTTTTTTCTTTTAAGGTTTTCACGTAAATCTTTGCGTTTGTGCTTATTTGATCTCAGATTCATTTATCAATCTTCCCAAGTTTGATGCGTGGATAACTCCCCCAAGAATTACCTCTACATTTACCAAACTCCATTTAATCTCTTCCAATTCTCTCTTCCAAACAAAACAATAACGTGCTGAAAAAATGGCACTGCAAGGCTTCAAGATTTCCTCAACCCTTCTCTCTCTTCCAAACAAAAGTTGTGTTAAGGCACACTCAAGGGTAGATATTAGACAGAGCAAAGCTAGCAAAATTCAGTCCAGCTTAGCTCAAACCTACACCTCCCGGAGCAGCACCTGATATGCGACAATTTCTTCGTGTCAGAATTTCATAATGTCAGAAATTCATAATCCGAAAACAAATACTTCATGTATGACATAATCCCCTTGGCAAACCCAAGTATGTACGAGATGATCTCTTTTTAACACCATTGCATTTAAGATAACCTCAAAAATATTTTGACTCATATGCAGTGTATATTATTACATTATTAGACCAGTACAGTAACAAGACTAAGTTGTTCATTTTCAAGTTTCCTGACATCAACATAGACCAGTTCTCTCTTTATACACCAAGACACCTTTTCTTCTCCTTTCTTCTTTTGTATAAAGATTCAGATCAGATGTGCTCAGCATTACATGCTTGGCTTGACATTGAGACGAGTCGCCAACTTCTGCCCCAGAGACCTGTCAGCCTGCAGCAAACAGAGTGGTGTCAGCCGGGAGCCCTAGATTGCATGGAGTTGATCCACAAACAAAGCTTTAAATATACTATTTAGAAGCAATGACATGAGATTCATCCATAAAGAGAGCAGCAGACTAACCTGAGACCAATACGATATCCAGATGCTGCGGATCTCATGGGTAACCCTGGGTTCTGACAGCGCCTCCACCCACCTGCGGATGAAACGTTCTTGCCTGAAAAAAGAAAGGAAAACTCTAGCATAAGAGAAGTTTCAAGCAATAAATACAGGAAATAATGAGCCCAGGGCACAAACCTGGCAGGGTCAAAGGAACGGTATCTCTCTCCAGGCTGCTTGAAGTTGTTCTCCTTAGGAATAACAGTCTAAATCCAGCAGAAAAAGAGAAGAATTAATTCCTAGCACAAATAGACTTGAAAATCTGTACCCTTTGCTACACAATAGGGTGAACAAAATGGACGAAAGCATCTCCATATGACGTCCTGAATAAGAAGTGGGCACTAAACCTACAAGGTTTTAACTTCTTTTCCTAGGTTACAAGGATTGGAATAAGGCCAAAATGACTTTACACACAGCAAGTTAAATTAGGTCCTATGTCGTTTTTACACCAATAGTGAGCATTAGACCTTCAGGTATAAATTTCCTGTTGTCCAAACACTGGTAAAGCCAATGCCGTTTCCAAATGATACCAAGAAGCATACTGGTACAGAGAGTTTTGCTGATACTTACTTTCTCACGCCTTCCAGTCAGAACACCAGGTGGTATTGGAAATCTCTCTGCATGACGGACAGGATCATACCTTGAAGGGAAATAATCCACCTGAAAAGCCATATAATACATGAAATTACACCTGAACAGCAACCATATTAATTATATATGTGGAGTTTTGGGGTGGGGGTGGGTGGTGTTTGGGGTTGGCACCTCCTCATCCCTGTGCATGAAATTCATGGCACCATCATAGTGGTTGTTGTGATGAGCGCACTTGGGAGCATTGGCTGGGAGCATCAGATAGTTCGGCCCAAGGCGGTGCCTCTGAGTGTCAGCATAGGAGAAAACCCTAGTCTGAAGCAGCTTATCATCTGAGTAGTAAATCCCAGGCACCACAATTGCCGGGCAGAAGGCCAGCTGCTCATTCTCTGCGAAGAAGTTATCTATGTTCTTGTTCAGGACCATGCGCCCAACTGGCTGAAGAGGAATGATGTCCTCTGGCCATGTCTTTGTGACATCAAGTGGATCGAAATCAAACCTGTCCTCATGATCTGGGTCAATGGTCTGAATGAAAAGCTTCCACTCTGGATAATTTCCTGCAGCAATTGAGTCATAAAGATCCTTTGTAGCATGGCTATGGTTAGTGCCCCCGACAGTCACAGCCTCATCATCCAACAAACTCTTCTCCCCACAGGTTGGTTTCCAGTGGAACTTAACATAATGAACTTTCCCTGCCTTGTTGATGAGGGTATATGTGTTGACACCAGAGCCATCCATGTGTCTGTAGTCCTGTGGAATGCCAACATCATCGAAGAGGAACGTGAACATATGCAAGCTCTCTGGGTGATGGGAAAAGAAGTCCAGAATCCTCCAGTTCTCCTGAATGTGGGACTTTGGGTTTGGTTTGAGAGCATGCACCATATCAGGAAACTTTATCCCCACGGATGAAGAAGACGGGGAAGTTGTTCCCAACAAGATCAAAATTACCCTGAGATAATGGTAGATGTCAGTCAGAGCAACAAGTAAAAAAGATATTTTACTTTCCAAGATCACAAACAACAAAATTTTCATTTTAAAATAAAAAATGAAGGTTTAAATACTAATTCAGACACCAAAGTAATGGTAATAAGTCAATAATATGTGTGATTTATTTAGGAGTGACAAAACCTTTCAATTCAATGTAGGGTATTAGTGATCGTATGCAGACTACAGAAACCAACAGCAGGGTTTCCGGAGCATGAAATTATTGCATTTAAGAAGCTACTGGGTGTTTATTATGCATATTATCATTAAGAGAATCACATAGGCTAGATTCTAAGTCATTTTGAAACTCTACCCAAACTTGCGGAAAGATTTTAATTTTTCAGACTGATTATGAGCATGCAAAAGCCCACCCACAATTTTCAATAACATCAGTCCACTTACGAATCTATCATTTTGAATGAGACAATTAGTGAAGTTTCACAGCTTCATAAACCAATGCATTTTGCATATAAATTATACAATACTAAAGATAAAGAATACAACAAAAACCAAAATGTCTCCGCCAGTGCAGAAAATTATGCCAAACTAGCTAGAGAAAGCCTGAACACTGAAGTATTGGAAGAATGAATTAAAAATGTTACCTCTCTTGTGTAGAATTTCACTGCAAATCCTCGTGGGTCTCTCAATGTTTCAGGACTTCCACGCTCATGAATGACAGTAGAGAAGCGAACAATGATGGGAGTCTGCACCCCTGGAGCCCGAAGGAAATCAGCACATGTGAGGTGTGAAACATCGTGGGTGACCTCAAAAAAACCCTTGGCACTCGCTCCCCTAGCATGAACAACACGCTCAGGAATGCGTTCCCTGTCAAACTGTGCAAGCTTCTCAATGACATGATAGTCCTCAAGGAGAATAGGTCCTGTTGAATGAAAATAGGACTAGTATTATTCAATCCAGCAAACATAAAGATCGAAAAAATAAAGTTGTATCTGTTGAAATATATGTACAACCTTACGTTAGCTGGGGTTCCTTTCTAAGACCTACCATAATTATACTCATGGTTGTATATAAATATAGGGTATTACCCTTGTTACTAGTGACCAATAAGAGAAACTTATTTATCTTCTCTTAACATGGCATCAAAAGAAATCTTTGATGTCCTTAAAAAAAAAACCTAGTCCTTATTCGCAAAGCAATCTATCTTCTTGATCGGATCCACGCGCCCACCCTGGTCCCGATCTCAACCTCGTCTTCCCGTGATCATACCAACGTGCAGCAACAGAACTCGACAACAACCAAGCAATCTTCACCTCATCATCGACCACAACAACACGCACGTCGTCAACAACTCTGCAGACCCCGACCATTCATCTGCAACTCTACAAACCCCACAACCCGCATCTCTACAACAACCCGTATACCTCTAGCCACAATTCTCTCCTCATCGTTCCACCACTATTTTTTGCACCCTTCTTGGATCCTCCCTTCTTGGTGTAGCAAGCGGCAAGAAAGTATTGCCTGATCTAATACTGAGGCCGAATATCGAGCAACAACCGACTTCCAAGGGAGCTAAAATGATTGTGTGACCTATTGCGTGATATGAGTATTCTGATTCCACTTCATATCCCTCTATATTGTGAAAATAAGAGTGTCATCTCTATTGCTACTAGTCATATGTTTCATGAAGCGAACCAATCATATAGAAGTTAATTGTCATGTGACTCATCTCAAACACACTGCTAAGAAAATTGCACTTCCCTATATTCCTTTCAAAGAGCAAGTGGTTAATGTTTTCACCAAGGCTCAAATTATTCCTCAGTTTCACTATTTCTTGTCCAAACTCTAGGTCTTCAATCCATAATTATGTACAGTTGTATATTAACTAAGGTTTCTTTCTTAGACCTACTATAATTATACTCATAGTTGTATATAAATATAGGGTATTCCCTTGTAATTAGTGATCAATAAGAGAAACTTCTCTATTTTCTCCTAGTAGTGTCAACTAAAGATTTAGCAGCCTAAAGGTTCTAAGAGAGAAATCATAGTCTTGACAGTGACAAAAAGTGATTGAGGCAAATTGTCGCGTTTAATACAACCAATATAGCACGGTGAAGCTTTGTCGTGTCAGATACATGTCACACACGCGTGTCGGACAAATGTATCCGATGTATTTTACAAAATTTGTCGCGTGTTGCCGTGTCATGTCCATGTTGGCATGGTCGTGTACGTGTAACATAGGATATAATGTATGGGTGCTCTTAAGTCCTTGTCGTTGCACTAAAACTCCGAAGTTGTGAATTATATTTTTATTCTAACATGCCATCGCAGGTCGAGCACCCTTTTTATGGGCTGAAACTTGGGCTTTTATGCAACAATGTTTTTATCTTTAAATCCGCTTTTAAATGTGTGCCCAGTAAAAATTGAATCTGGATTGCTCTGATACCATATTAAGTTATTGTTGCTGCACTAAAACTCTAAAGTTGTAGTGAGGATTGAGAGTTTATATTTATATTCTAATAGGTGCTAATGCAACTAAAGAAATAACAACAATATGATTTAGAAGAATGGTTTCAAAGTCGAAGCATGGAAAAAGAAAAGGATTAAAGAATGGAAAAAGAAAAGGATTAAACAATAAGCAAAATATCAAGACTAGACACTGGAGCATCATTTGAGATGAAGTTGCTCAAGATCATTTAAGATTGAAGTCCAAGTCTTTTGAGATGCATGTTCTCTCTTTTAGGAATTGTTGCATGAAACTATATAGTATATAGCTAAAGAGGTAATGTGACACCAAGCTCTCTATCACCTATGTATCTGGAAGATTATAAAAACCCTTCAGATTTGGTCATAAAATCAACTAATAAGATGCATTCCATCTTAAACCTTTGAGTCCATAATTATTGATCATTTCCGACTAAGGTTTATGAAGAATTAATGACCCAAAAATAAAATGTATACCTGATGGAACCACGTAACGATTCCTTCATCCAATCTATTCAGTATCTTGTTTGACAAGCCCCTCATGCATTTAGCTAAAGTAGTCAGCCTATATGATTGATCTATTTGATCAGCATATTATAAACTAAAGTGCACAATTTTTTGGTGCACAATTTTTTGATTTAAGGCATTGGCAACACAGTGGTAGGAGCCTGAAGCATAAAGCACTAAAAATAGATGAGATAGCCCATGAGGATTTAGATCCCAACTTTATTTCTAATATGGAATTAAACACTAACTCCATCCACCCCTCAGCTTGGATCTGTTAAAAAGATGCGAGACACAAACTCAACAATAGTCAACCCCAGAGTTCAGCCCAGTTTTCAAGCATACAAAACTTGGTTGGTAAGTCTTATGCCAACCTATGGCTTAATATTTCAATCTATTTCAAAAATATTGTTGTCGCCACTAATACAAATGGATTATAAATAGGCTTCCTAAGTAGTAATGAGCAGAATGCTAAGTGAAAAATAATTCATACTTATATATCATGTGTATCATTTGTTAATAGCTCAAAGGATTTAATATTTCTTCCTGTCTAGTTTTATAGAGCCTTCAGTTGTAAATCTATTCTTGTGAGAGAATACTTGTTCTGAGGTTTTATGTGTTTTTGCAACAAAGTATCAAATTATGCTTTTGTCAAGTTGCATTGAGCCAACCTAGCGTAAGTGCAACTTTGTTTTGCCTTGAATCATAGATGCTGGACAATTAAGTACATGCAACTGATTGGCTCAAAGAGAATAGACAAATGTATTTAATTATTCACATATTTAATGCATAGTTTTTATCTGAGATTCTGTCCTTACTAAAAGTGCTTTTACTTTGCATATTTCTCCTAGTGTTTTTTGATATTACATTTCTGTCTCTGATTGTGACTACTTCCGTACATCACTACATTTTTTTGGCTTATCTGCGCAAAAATCCCCTTTCTTAATTCACAGGCAGAAAATGGTAACAGAAGAATGAATTCTTGTATCTTCAACAATTGAATAATACAATGATCCATCTCCTTTCCCCCTTCTGGACACAAAATGTGGGCTAATTTAATAATTGTCCCTAATTCGATGGACACTATCATAACATCCCCAAGTTATCCACCGAAATACTTTTGCTTGATCTTTACCATAGACCTCATTGGCTTATCTTTATTGTTCCCAACTCCTAAAATGCAAACAGAAAACTCCACTCATGAACAATTGTTACCCTCTTGCCTCTTGCCAACCCATTTTCCATAATGATTATCCCTAATGTAAACATTTTCTTCCTACTCTTTCAGAACTTTTTCAGCCCAACCTAAGCATAATATAACTCGTACTTTGTCAGGGAGAAGTATTCTTGACTATTGCTGCTAGTCTGTGTTTCGGTTGCGGATAGCCTAAAGTCAAAGGACATGAACAGTGAGTGAGCGAATGAATCTTGGTTGAAAGTCTGTGAGTAATTAAAAAAACAAACGGAAGGACACCATCATCCTTTTTAAAAATGGCCTAATCCCTGAATACACTGCAAAGAAACAGGGCTTGCTGACAGCATACCAATGGAAGAAGATTTTCGCAAATAAACCAAAAATGTGAAGTAGCATATGATATAGTTAAAAAGCCAGGGATAAATATGTAAAATTAAAGGAGATAAATGCCAAAAAACCTTTGTAGAAAGCTACTTGACTATAAAGTTGACCTAAGCTTGAGACTCCTGAACCAAAAGTGTTATCAAAGTCGAGCAAATATTGAGACTTCAGCTATGACAATAGTTACAACTCAATTGGAAAGATTAGTTGGACTGCTTAAGCCACTGGGTACAAGAATCTCTACCCCTTCCAGGATGTTCACTAAATTTTCAACGTAATGAGTAAGTTTCTATACATGTAGCCTGCGTGAGCAAGACAACCAATTTGCAAAAGAATATACCTCTTAGTCATCAATGATGTGTACCCATACAAACCAACTGAATGATAGCCTAGAGGGCGCAGGAGCTTTACATCAAAAGAACACAACATTTTCCCAACCCGAATATATTGCTGCAAAAGGTTCTAATGAAGATGTTGCTAAGACTTGGATTGAACAGATACCCTATGCTAAAACAATAGTATTTAATATTACAGTAGTATATAATATTATTATCAGCCAATTCTTTTTGTTATTTATTATAGCCAAAATCATGTCCTTATACACACTAATCCTTTAGGGCATCATCAAAAAAAACATAAAACCTCTCCTACCAATATGAAACAGAACAAATTTGAAGTCTCCACAAAAATATCATTCAGAACTTGCGACCGAAACTCCTGACCCCAAAACTCCTAGCCGCAAAAGTCTAAACAAGAGAAAGGCAACCATAAACCTAGAGGGCTGATATTGGACAGAAATCCTATGGGCTTTGTAATTTTAACCTACACAACCATGGAGCATAGACTAACAAAAAGAGTCCAGACGAAGTCAAAGGACGATACTTCAAGTTTTACTATAGGAAAATGTCTTTTTATGTATGTGGCACAAAATAAACAACAAAAAGATCACCCCAAATAAATTGTCACATGCTGACAGAAATGTAATATCCCCCAAAATGAAAGAAGTATTAAGAAACGGAATTAAATGCAGATACACTATACCATCTTATAAAATAATAAAGAAATTTGATGATGATAAAATTTCACATACACCTCAGATTTCTAGTTGATGTCAAGAAATAGTAGTGAC